>ML266162.1:2954-15515 GCA_005239495.1 Nicotiana undulata | reverse complement strand
GTATGCGACCACTATGCGGTCCGCATACACGTTATGCGATCGCATAGTGCGTCGCATAACCTCCTCACAAAAATCAAAGGCAAGAATGCGATAACTATGCTGTCCGCAGAACCGAAATGCGATCGCATAATGGACCGCATAGTTGTCTTTAAATTGGGCAGTGGCCTGCCCAGGTATGCGACCATTATGCGGTCTGCATACCCGTTATGCGATCGCATAGTGCGTCGCATTACGCCCAACTTCTGAAAAATTTTATTCTTTCAAATTCTGGGGTACTCTTACACAATCAAGGTCCGTTTTAAGAATTTCTACAGATATAACAACTCGGGGACTTATTCGGGCATTATTTTAAACAAGAAATTTTACGGGTATTTACATTCTCCCCCCTTAAGATCATTTGTCCTCGAATGAGGATTTTGAAAATCGTTTGGTTTTGAAAACATGATATGCAAATTTCCAGATTTACACTAACTCCAATATTTTCAGAAAATTTCGCTAGAGTCTCCTTTGTATTTAGACGTATCTACCTGTCAGAGAGCCCCCCAAACATATTTCCAAGCATCATTACACAATTTCTGTTATTCCTACAACTGGTATACAATTCATTACCTCAACACTTGCACATATCCAATTACCTTGACAAATACACATAGTTCATTCTCTTTACATCACAAATTGGCATAAGATTCAATTAGTGGCACATAATTTGCACATAACTTTGGGCCATTTCAGTGCGCCCCATACAGTTCAATCACCTCAATATATCATAGACAATTCATTTAACCATTACCAATCTACACTACCATTAATCACTTACTTAGCACATTTGTTTCAAAAAACTTTTATTTGCTTTAAAGGTTGCACACCACCCATTTAATAACATTGTATACAGTTTTAGCACGCATTGGAAAGTTACAACAATAAGGCAATTAGGAAAAATGGGGTGCCTTTGCACGAATCTGAGTACAACATCAAATTTCCTTGGGACCATAATTCGCACGATCACTACTACACTTGCTCAAACAGATGGGGATATTTTTCTTTCATTTCTTTTTCTGTTTCCCACGTTGCTTCCTCGACTTGTTGACTTCGCCACAACACTTTAATAGAAGCAATCTCTTTGTTTCTCAATTTACGGTCTTGCCTATCAAGAATAGCAACTAGAGCCTCTTCATTAACCTCAATAGTTCCAACTGGAACGATGGCGGATGGATCTCCAACCACTTTCTCCAACATAGACACATGGAACACTAGGTGCACTAATGACATTTCATGGGGCAATTCCATCCTATAAGCCACCCGTCCTATCCTTTGAGCGATTCAATATGGCCCGACGTACCTAGGGCTCAACTTTCCTTTCTTCCCAAACCGCATCACTCCCTTCATGGGAGACACCTTCAAGAACACCCAATCATCTACCTGGAACTCTAATTCTCTTCGACAACCGTCCGCATAGGATTTCTGACGACTCTGAGCGGTTTTCATCCTCTCCTGAATGACTCTAACTTTTTCCATAGCTTGGTGCACAAGATCTGTCCCTAACAATTCTGCCTCACCAGTTTCGAACCATCCAATCGGAGATCTACACCTTCTTCCGTACAATCCCTCAAATGGGGCCATCTGAATACTAGCATGAAAGCTGTTATTGTAAGCAAATTCGATAAGCGGCAAATGGTCATCCCAACTACCTTTAAATCTAAAGCACAAGCCCGCAACATATCTTCAAGCGTCTGAATACTCCGCTCCGCCTGACATCAGTCTGAGGATGGAAAGCCGTGCTGAGATTCACCTGAGTACCCAAACCTTGCTGAAATTTCCTCCAAAAATTAGCTATGAACTGGGCCCCTCGATCTGAGATAATAGAAACTGGAGTGCCATTAAGTCTGACTATTTCCTTGATATACAACTGAGCATAACGTTCTGCAGTATCAGTGGACTTTACTGGCAAAAAGTGGGCTAATTTGGTGAGTCGATCCACTATCACCCAAATTGAGTCGAACCTACGCTAAGTGCAAGGTAACCCCACCACGAAATCAATATTGATCATCTCCCATTTCCACGTCGGTATTTCCATAAGTTGAGTTAATCCACCAGGGCGCTGATGCTCGGCCTTCACCTGCTGGCAATTCGGACATCTAGACACAAAGTCCGCCATACTCCTCTTCATATCGCTCCACCAATAAATCTCTCGAAGATTATCTACATATGTGACACATAGCCTACCTTGACATCACAACACTCCATCATTTATGCCGAGTGAAAATGCTGAAATCTTGTTATTCAGAACTGCCTCCTTCAACTGTGCCAATGCTGGATCAATACACTGCTTTTCTTTGACTTCCCCTACAAGTGACGATTCTGCCCCATTATGCACCATAACCTCCCCTTCGCCTGAGGTCGAAAGAAAACCCCCCGAATTGGCCAATTGATAAACCTCCCGAGCCAAGGGCCTCTGATCTGCTTCCAAATGAGCCAAACTACCCATAGACTTCCGACTGATAGCGTCGGCCACCACATTCGCCTTTCCTGTATGGTACAAGATGTTCATATCATAATCCTTAAGCTATTCTAACCACCTCCGCTGCCTTAGATTCAGTTCCTTCTGCTTGAATAAATACTGAAGACTCTTGTGATCTGAGAACACGTCCACGTGGACTCCATAAAGATAGTGCTGCCAAATTTTTAATGCAAACACCACAGTCGCGAGCTCCAAATCATGCGTCAGATAATTCTTCTCGTGATTCTTGAGTTGCCTTGAAGCATACACTATAACCTTCCCATGTTGCATCAACACTCACCCCAAACCAACATATGAAGCATCGCAATAAACTACAAATCCCTCTATACCTTCTCGCAAGGTCAATACCGGTGCCAAAGTCAATCTCGACTTCAATTCCAGAAAACTTTTCGCACAAGCGTCGGACCACTGGAACTTCACCGCTTTCTACGTCAATTTAGTCAATGGGGAGGCGAGGGTAGAGAATCCCTCCACAAACCTCCGATAATACCCATCTATACCCAAGAAATTGCGAATCTCTGTCGGGGTCGTTGGTCTAGGCCTATCTTTCACTGCCGCGATCTTTTGGGGATCAACCTGAATCCCTTCTCTTGAAACAACATGACCCAAAAACGCGACTGATTCTAGCCAAAACTCACATTTCGAAAATTTAGCATACAATTGGTGATGATGAAGAGTTTGCAGAACTGCCCTAAGGTGATTAGCATAATCCTCCCGACTCCGCGAGTAGACAAGGATGTCATCAATAAAAATAATCACGAAGAAGTCTAGAAATGGCTTGAAAACCCTATTCATAAGATCCATGAAAGCTGCTGGAGCATTGGCCAGCCCAAAGGACATTACCAAAAATTCAAAATGACCATAACGAGTCCTGAAGGCGGTCTTAGGAATATCCTGCTCTCTGAACTTCAACTGATGATACCCAGACCGTAAATCAATTTTGGAGAAGAACCTCGCACCTTGCAATTGATCAAACAAATCATCTATTCGAGGCAATGGATACTTGTTTCTGATAGTGACTTTGTTGAGCTGCCGATAATCAATACACATATGAAGCGACCCATCCTTCTTTCTAACAAAAAGAACAGGAGCACCCCACGGCGACACACTCGGCCGAATGAACCCCTTTTCTAATAAATCCTTCAACTGCTCCTTTAACTCCCTCAACTCTGTTGGCGCCATTCTGTATGGTGGAATAGATATTGGCTGCGTATCTGGTAGTACATCAACCCCAAAATCGATCTCTCTATCTGGAGGAATCCCTGGAACCTCGTCTGGAAATACTTCAAGAAACTCATTCACAACAGGCACGGACTCGAGAGCAGACACCATTGGAGTGGTGTCCGCAACCCGGACCAAATGATAGACAAACCCCTTCTTAATCGTCTTCGAGGCCTTAAGGCAGGAGATAAACCTACCTTTCGGCACCACACCATTCCCCTTTCACTCAATAACCGGCTCATTAGGAAACTCTAGCCTCATGATTCTGATTTGAAAGTCGAGTTTAGCAAAGCACGAATAAAGCCAGTCCATCCCATAATAATATAAAAATCTACCATCCCAAGCTCAATAAGATCGGCTGTGGTAACGCGACCACATACCGTGACAACACAATTCTTATAGACTCACGCTGCTGTAATAGAATCACCAACCGGAGTCGATACAGAGAACGACTCATGAAGCTGTTCGGGTTCTATCCCAAAACTTGAAGCAATAAACGGGGTAACATAAGACAAGGAGGACCCCGGATCAATAAGAGCATAACAATCAAGTGCTTGAACATTCAGAATACATGTGACAACATCTGGAGAAGCCTCTGCATTCTAGCGACCACTCAAAGCATAGAATCGGCTGGGTCCACCTCTACCACGAGCTCCACCACTAACTGCACCACGCCTCGCTGGGGCTGGAGGACGCCCTGAAGATATGGTGACTGAAGAACCGGATGACTGAGAAAAACCCCTACCCCTGACCTAGTTGGGCGCACGGCAATCCTACTGAACATGACCTCTCACTCCACACCCGTAGCATACCAGCATATCCAGATAACAAGGCTCGGTATGGAACCTCCCTCACTTAGGGCACGGAGCCCTCCCCTGTTGCTGGGACCTCCCTCGTGGGCGACCTAACTGATGAGGTCTCCTGCTGTCTGACACTGGTCCCCAACGACTACTCTGCTGGAAACGGTGCACGGATGGCGGTGCACTGGCTGAGGACTGTGCATAGGACTGGGATGGCCCTGATGACCCTCTCCCAAGAACTGGTCTCCCTCCTCCAACTGAACTCCCCGAGTGGCCAGTTGACCGGGCCCTGCTGCTACTCTCTCTTTCCGACCTTATCTTCAATTTCCTATCCTCTACAGCCTGGGTGAATCCCACAATCTTCCCATAATTCATGTCTGAGGGCAAGGCAGCTGTAGCAGCTTCATTCACAACCAAGGGACTAAGGCCCTGAACAAAACATCGAACACTGGCATCCATAGTCGACACCAAGTGAGGAGCATATTTAGACAATCGCACGAACTCCATATGGTACTCCCACACACTCATACTGCCCTGCTTGAGGATCTCAAACTCCGTAGCACGGGCTGCCACAGTCTCGGCAGGCAAAAAGTGATCCATGAACGCTACCACGAACTCGTCCCATCTAGCCGGAGGACTTCCCTCCCCACGGGAACCCTCCCACATCTTGAACCAGGAATATGCTGCTCCCCTCAGCCTGTACGAAGCTAACTCAACCCCCTCTGTCTCTGTAGCCTTCATCACCCAAAGGGTCTTGTACATATCATCGAGACAATCCTGTGGATCGGCCTCTGGATCTGGACCTGAGAACTCTAGAGGGGCCAACCGTAGAAACTGGTTGACTTTGGAGCCGGCGGAATCTCCCTGCCCGCTGGAGGACGCAGGGTAGCATGAGATCTTTGGGCCTGAGCGGCCACCAACTGAGTCAACATACGAATAGCTCCTCTGAGGTCCCCATCGGACTTACCGGGACCGGAAGCTGGAACTATAGAGGGATCAGGAATGTCAGCGGGAGGGATTGCAGCACCCTCCGCCGCCGCAGGAACAAGAATGCTTTGATCCGGAATAGAAGGGTTAGGCAGATTCAAGGTTGGGGATTCACTCTCACCCGCACTATCTGGTACATGATTCACAGCCACACTTGGGGTGGCATTTGCCTCAAGGACGAGTCGAGCTCTCTTCTTTGGTTCCATTACTGAAAATTTCGGAACAAAGCACGAATTAGGCAAGGATATTTTCACTTTCCGGTTCACCTCACGATAAAGAATAACAATAAAAGGGTGATTTTCTAGATGTCTATGTAGCCCCCCAATTATAGATGTGGTCGACAACACACTGATAAGAAGGGCTCTACTAGACACAGCTCCGAGACATCCTAGGACTCTTCTTAAAACCTTAGGCTCTGATACCAAGTTTTCACACCCTAAAACCGAGGGACACGACCGGCGCTTGACCGGGTAGCCCCAGTCAAGCGGACCTGGATTCATTTTTTCCATCCCACGTATTACCTCGTGATTCCAATGTACATTATTCAATTATAATTTAAACACATTCTTACAACCTGGAATTAAATCATAGATTTCTGTCATTACCCGCATGTGGTACAATACTTACAAAATATACATAACACACAATTTTACTTTACCCGATGAACTGCTTCCCATTGTCACACGTAATCTCGGAGGGAATCTCGAGTCAGCATATGATGTGGTCCCAGAAGAAGTCGATGACTTCTTTTTCTCTTATCTTCTCGAAGGTTTGTGCTTCCACCCATTTCGAGAAGTAGTCAGTCATAAATAGAATAAATCTATCTTTACCTACTGCCGTTGGTAGGGGGCCAACGATGTCCATCCCCCACTTCATGAACGGCCATGGTGATAAGACTGAATATAGATGTTCACCTAGGTGTGAATCATTGGTGCGAACCTTTGGCATTTATCACACATTAGAAAAAACTCTTTGGTGTCCTTACCCATGCTATCCCAGTAGTATTCCACTCTGGACACCTTTCGTACCAAAGAATCGGCACCAGAATGATTTCCACAGGTGCCCTCGTGGATTTCCCAAAGCACATACTCGGTGTCCCCCGGTCCCAAGCATACTGCTAGGGGTCTGTCGAAGGTCCTTCTATTTAGAGTTCCATTCTCGTCGAGTGAAAATCGAGCTGCTTTGGTTCGGAAGGCCCTCGATTCTTTTGGGTCCGTGGGCAGCTTCCCACTTCTCAAATAATCGATATACTTGTACCTCCTATCCCATGTCAGACTTGTGAAGTTGATCTCGACATGGCCTTCTTCAATCACCGACTGGGATAGCTGTACTACAGCCCCATGGAATATATCATCTTCTTCGACGGATGATCCTAGGTTTGTGAGTGCATCGTCCTCGTTGTTTTGCTCTCGAGGTATGTGGACCAGAGTCCATTCTTTGAAGCGATGCAATGTGATTTGAAGTTTGTCTAAGTATCTTTACATCCTGTCTTCTCGAACCTCGAAGCTCCCATTTACTTGGTTTACTACCTTGGGAATCACATTTTTCTTCGATGACTTCTGCTCCTAGGACCTTGGCCAACTCGATACCTGCAATTATAGCTCATACTCGGCCTCGTTGTTAGTATACTTTGTAGTTTTTATGGATTGTCTAATCATACCCCCCGTAGGTGGTTTCAGAACTATGCCGAGCCCGGACCCTTTCACGTTCAAGGCACCGTCAGTGAATAGGGTCCATACCCCTCATGATGTTCCTATTTTTAGTAAAAGTTCTTTCTATACCACGGGCACAAGGGCGGGCGTAAAGTCGGCTACGAAGTCCGCCAAAATTTGGGACTTGATAGCTATTCGGGGTTGATACTTGATATCATACCCTCCGAGTTGAATGGCCCATTTGGCCAATCGACCTGATAATTCAGGTTTATGCAAGATGTTTCGAAGAGGATATGTTGTTAAAACACATATACGATGACATTGAAAATAAGGCTTTAATTTTTTAGATGTACTTATTAATGCAAGAGCAAATTTTTCTAAGTGTGGATACCTGGTTTCAGCATCTCCCAAGGTCCGACTTACGTAATAGACAGGGAAGTGCGTACCTTGTTCTTCTCGGACCAACACACCACTTACTGCTACTTCGGATACGGCTAGATAAAAGTAAAACGTTTCATCCTCCTTCGGGGTGTGGAGCAAAGGCGGTCTTGAGAGATACCCTTCACGGCCCGAATTTCCCACCGTCGGGACCATGATGGCGCCTAACGTTGAACCCGCTAGGAAAGCCAACGTGAATGTTTAATTTATCTTATTTCATTATTATTATTCAATAACAGGTGATATACAACACTAAAATAAATGAAAGTACAAAATGAAGCAAGGTACATTAATTCAATTTAGTGCTTGTACGAGATTTTACAATACCAATCCCAGAATTTTGGAGTCACAAACTCACTGGACTGTCTATTAATAATACATGTAAAGGTCTGAATGAAATAAGTACATATGTTTATGAAATAACTAGAACAGAATATAAAAGAAGTAGGAGGGGACGCCAAGGCTTGCGGACGCCAACATGACTACCTCGGTGTTTCCACGTGGATCGAAGGCAGCCTCCTCGCTCTAATGTCCGTAGGATCCTATACTAGGATCTGCACAACAAAGATGTGCAGAGTGTAGCATCAATACAACCGCCCCATGTATTGAGTAAGTGTCGAGCCTAACCTCGGCGAAGTAGTGACGAGGCTAGGACACGACAACAAAATCAACCTGTGTAATTTAATAATATACGGAGGAAATAATAACAATATGAAGTAAACAACTAAGTACAAAGGAACAGGGAGCATGTTGGGGGAAAGAAATATCAAATAACGGAAATAACGAAATAAGGCAACAATTCAAATATCAACTTAAACAGCAAGAAATAGCAACACGGAGAAAACAGTGCACGACATCACTCTTCGTGCTTTTAGTATCATAATATGGCACGACATTACCCTTCGTGCTTTTACACTCTCATCCTCACAATAATCAATACACGGTATCACCCTTTGTGCTTTACACTTTTCCTCACCCAAACAATATCAATAACAGAAGTCCGGCCAGGAAAATCAACAATGTAAACCAAAATGATAAAACATAACATCCCGGCAAGGGAACAATAGTAGAACTAACACATCCGTGCAAGGGACACAGCTATAACAAATCTCACTCAAGTACATATCTCCACATAGAATTTCGCAACTGAAACCAATGCTTAACACTATTCAACATCAAGATTTTCCACCAATATGAATAACCACAAAGAGAAACATAAGTAATAGTCAAGTAATAATCAATGAAAAACAACATAAATCACAATATTTGACTCACGGGAATGCTAGACACCAATGTATAGGTTCTCCTCACCTCACCTATACATTGAATCATGACACTAACACATAGCAAATAGGACACAACACTTATTCCCTCAAGCTAAAGTTAGGCCAAACACTTACTTCAATTTCCACAACCAACTCAAGCCTCGATTATCGCTTTCCCTTTTGAATTTGACTCCAATTCACTTGTGTCTAGACATAATTGACTTAATAATATCAATAAATGCTAAATCATTCAATTCCAATGCTTAAATATAGGTTTTCTAGCATTCTTCAAAAAGTCAAAAATTGACCCCGGGCCCGCTTGGTCAAAACACGAGGTTCAGACCAAATCCTGATCACCCATTCACCCATGAGCCCGAATATGTAATTAGTTTCGAAATCCGACCCCAAAACGAGGTCTAAATTCTCAAATTTGTAAAATCCATAATTATCCTAAAATTCCTAATTTTCTACCCTTAGATAAATGATTTCGGCCTAGAAATCTAATGGGTGTTAATGAAAATTGAGGAAAACAAGTCTAAGAGCAGTGTGTTATGCGTTTGAGACAAGGCCATTGCGTTTGCATAGGCTTCCCTCCCCCTTCCTTTTGCGTTTGCATCACCAGGGATGCGTTCGCACAGTGTTAAAACTACCCAGGCCCCAGGCCCCTTACTATTCTATGCGTTCGCGACCGCTCGGGTGCGCTCGAGTAGAGTAAACTCCTAAGGCTCTGCGTTCGCACCTGGTTCTATGCGTTCACATAGTGCAAACTTGCCCCCTTCCCAATTTGTGTTGTGCGTTCGCATGGGTTACCACGCGTTCACATAGTATAAAAACTCAAACACCAGCAAACAGCAAAAATACCAGATTTTCTAAGTTCAAATCACCCCGACACCTATACGAAACTCACCAAAATAACATCTTAAACAACGAATTTAGCATAGAAATCAAGGAAAAATCTCAAAAACTTCCAAAGTATCAAATTTCACAACTACGGGTCTGAATCACATCAAACGACCTCCGTTTCTTACCAAATTTTACAAACACGTCTTAAATATCATATTGAACCTGTACCGGGCTCCGGAACAAAAATACGGGCCCGATACCATAAATTTCAATTATAACCAAATTTCTAAAACCTCTTATATTTTCAGGAAAACAATTTCTTTCAAAAATTAATTTCTCGGGCTTGGGACCTCGAAATTTGATTCCGGGCATACGCCCAAGTCCCATACTTTCATACGGACCCTCCGAGACCATCAAATCACGGGTCCGGGTCTGTTTAACCAAAATCTTGACCGAAGTCAACTTAAATTTAATTTTAAAGGAAAATTTAGCATTTTCTTAGTTTTTCATATAAAAGCTTCTCGGATATACGCACGGGTTGCGCACGGAAAATGAGATGAGATAAAATGAGGTTTTCAAGGTCTCGGTATGCAGTTTTGACTTATAAAATAAGGGATGATCTTTTGGGTCATCACATTCTCCACCTCTAAAACCAACATTTGTCCTCGAACAGACATAGAAAAAGTACCTGAATCGGGGAAAAAATAGGGATATCGGCTCCGCATATCAGACTCAAACTCCTAGGTAGATGCCTCGGCAGGCTGACCTCTCCATTGAAAATGAACCGAAGGATAACTCTTCTATCTCAACTAACGAATATGCTAGTTTATTATGGCTACCGTCTCTTCCTCATAGGTCAAATCCTTGTCCAACTGGACACTGCTGAAATCTAATTCAATTGTATCTAGACATAATTGACTTAATAACATCAATAAACACTGAATCATTCAATTCCAACGCTTAATTATATATTTTCTAGCATTCTTTCCAAAAAGTAAAAAATTGACCCCGAGCCCGGTTGGTCAAAACACGAGGTTCATGCCAAAACCTGATCACCCATTCACCCACAAACCCGAATACGTAATTAGTTTCGATATCTGACCCAAAAATGAGGTCTAAATTCTCAAATTTGTAAAATCCCTAATTATCCTAAAATCCCTAATTTTCAACCCTTAGAAAAATTATTTAGCCCTATAAATCTAATGGGTGTTAATGGAAATTGAAGAAAACAAGTCTAAGAACACATATCTATGGTTTTGTGGTGGAATCCCTCTTCAAACATCGCCCAAGTTTGAGTTTTAGTGAAAGAGTTATGAAAGTTTTAAGATATCCCGTGTTGGTTACTGTTTTTAAACGACTAGGCAAAAAGTGAGCTATGCGTTCGCGACAAGGCCATTGCGTTCGCATAGGTTTCCCTCCCCCTTCCCTTCACGTTCGCATCACCAGGGATGCATTCGCACAGTGTTAAAAATACCCAGCCCCCAGCCCCCTCACTATTCTATGCGATCGCGACTGCTCGGGTGCGTTCGCGTAGAGTAAACTCCTATGGCACCGCGTTCTCACCCGGTTCTATGTGTTCACATAGTGCAAACCTGCCCCGTTCCCAATTTGTGTTGTGTGTTCGCGTGGTTTACCAAGTGTTCGCATAGTATAAAAAATCAGACACCAGCAAATAGCAAAAACACCAGATTTTCTATGTTCAAATCACCCCGATGCCTATCTGAAACTCACCCGAGCCCTCGGGGCTCCAATTTGTCACGACCCAAACTGGAGGATCATGACTAGCACCCGGGCCATATTTGTCGAGCACCAACATACATTTTATCTAGTCTTCTTTATTATCATTAAGGGATAACGAGATCAATAAAATGGTAGATATGGATCATGAACATACATCACATAGGATGACTAGATTTCTAAGAAACTACATAAAAGGTACGAGCTACAACGCTGCCATGAAAGACTATAGAACAAAAATTAGCCAACAAGGCATACCAACTATACGTGAGTCGACACCTGTCTATGAGCCTCTGATGAATCATAAGTAATGAAACATAGCCAGAACAGGGCCCCGACATACCCGTAACATCTATAACAAAATGCATACCAAGACCACAGCAAGTCCGGAGAAGGGATCTCGCCTATAACCACTGAACAGGAAAGCCTACTGTGGTAGGGGAGCTGCGTCTACCTGTTTATCAGGACCTGCAGCATGACATGCAGCGTCCACAAATAAAAAGGACGTCAGTACGAATAAAGTACTGAGTATGTAAGGCAGAAAAGCATAAATAAGAACAGTAATGTAAAGAGAGATGTAGGAGATACAACTTGTATCATCTGAGTGCTTCTAAGAGACAGTAACATGAAATGCATGATACATATATACACATAATCCTTTTAAAACATCCGCCTCTGTGGGCATCATCATCATCATAGAACATTCGCCTCTGTGGGCATCATCATCATCATATAATACCCGGCCTCAAAGAGGACTCGGTAAACCCAACTGATCAGTGGTTGCACAATAGGTGTCTTACCCGGCCGACTATAGTGCGGCTCGGTAGATTAAAATAGATACATATATATAATGCATGCAGGACTCATTGTAATCATGTTCTGAATATTTCGGAGTGACGTAAGGTCGATATTCTCCGTACACATCAATTGGGCTAACTCTTCATCGAGAATCTTATAAGAATCAGGAAGTACCAACAACATTGATAGCATAAGAATAAGAGAAGCAACCTCAACATCAATTGTTCCATAAGAAGGGAAACAATGTAAGTACTGCTAGCTTCTAAGAGTAGAGTATCTTTGGAAGCTCGTTCATTGCATTA
>ML266161.1:56883-71116 GCA_005239495.1 Nicotiana undulata | reverse complement strand
TATATATATATATATATATATATATAACTTTATAACTGCTCTGTCGTAGTAGGCTCGCTCATAGGCACTCGGCCATACTAGGATCTGTATATCGGCCAACTGGGCTCGCTCATAGGCTCTCGGCCACAGTAGGTTCGGTATATAACTTACCATCCGATCAGAGGTTGCGCAATAGGGGCCTGCCAATCGATTATAGCTCGATGGTATCGAAAATACTGTAATACTGTATATATAAATTCTCTGCTCTCTTGACTGGAAAAAAAGGAAATACTCAAATGAATATGAAGTCCCGATAACGAGAATATTGCAACTTACAAAACCAGAAAAATTTACGTAACTTGCGAGACTAGCAAAATATAAGTAAATTCCGAAATATGAATTTTTTTTTATGCCTCGTTATCAAACTTGTGTAATGACAAGATCATGCCAAAATGAAGGAAGGGCTTAGCCTTAACATACCTGGAGTAGGGAAAACTCTATATAATAATCTTGGAGAAGATTTCACCGTACTCTTATAGGACCGCAAATGTTTTACGTTGCTACGATTCTAAAAATTCTCGTTGTAATTGAATTTTGGAACCACAAAATTGGATGGAATTAAGCTTCTGTTCTTGTAGTATTTGAACTAGGAAATGATATATGTTCCCTGCTTTTGGATTACGAACGGCTAGCTTCTAGTCTTGTAGTATTTGAACTAGGACATGATGTATGTTTCTTGCCAAGCAAAATAGAAGAGTTTACACTTCAATCACCTCATCAATATTCATACCAAATTTCTCTTTTCTAGATTTATCTTGCCAACTAGGATATTTGCACAACAAATCATTGTCCATACAAGCAAAGATGAAGTAATCTCTTGCATTTGGATTTATGAACGTTTCTAGTTCTCCTTTTGTCCAAATGAAAATGCGACAAGACTTGTGTATTCAAAATCCTTACACGTTAATGTTAGGTAGACACTAATCCTATATGACTACTTAGTCATTGGTCTTGTGAGCTTCCTTGCTGCCGCTTTTTATTTTTACAATTTAATAATTAACTAGGTAATGTCCCGTTACTCGATAATTAACCAATTACCCGCATAGTTAAGAATTGCCTCAAATTACATAAAGTTCTACTTATTTTAATACACTTTATACATCATACTATCGTGGTCATATGGTACTAGTCCATAAATACCGAGTATTAACCTAGCATGCAGAACTTGGACAAAAAATCATTTTCTTTAACTTGCTTCCCCTCTCACCTTTACGAATTTACTCGTCACTTTCTTGAAATAGCATAATCTTTATAATCTCCAAATAATCTTTTTCTTGGACTGATGTCAATTACCTTACGACAAATTCAATGTACAATACTATAGGGTGCAGCATCATCGTAATTTAATACTGTGACGCGTAACCTCATCGTAATGTAATACTGCAAGGCGTTACATTATCTTTATACAATACTGCAGGATGTAGCATCATCGGAATATTGCGGGGCGTAACATCATTCCCCCCTTTGGAACATTCGTCCTCGAATGTTAACTGATGCTCTTATCATTTTAATAACTTGTAGATCTTGTGAATACCGTAATACTCTCCTTGCCATTTAGGCAGTTGTTCTGTGAATAACTTCAAAGGCCAGGGCATTCCCCCTTTAGGCCTCTTTCCCACGCCATGCCTTGTGATCGAATTCCTTCCAATCTCGTAACTGTTGCTACCTTCTACCATACATCTTGTATGATTCTGACCTTGTAAGTGCGCTTATGTGTCTCTTATCTCTTCTTTCCTCTATCCTTTAGACAATTTCTAGGCCTTACTTTGTAAACATCTACAGAGCTTAATAAGATGTCTCTCTAGGCATCTATAGGTATACTGAAGTTCTTCGCTCGATACCTTGTAGAACTTGCGAATATTGCTATATCTTATTTCATTGACTTGGTTATCCATTCGTATGACTTTATTGCATCTACATTGGTCATGTTATACCATAACTCTTACTTCAATTTGTCATTACTGAGGTCTGCAACCAACTCCAGGTTACTTTCGTTGCTTATCCTTAAGACTGATGGTCTAATTTCATCTCATACTGTTGAACTTCCATCCATCTATTGTTGATTCACCTTAATGTTGATTCATCATCTACCACTGATAACTTGATCTCTTATGTAACACTGCCGCTAGGGCTCACATCTCATTGGGGACATCTGAAGTAATTAGATTGATCAATCTAGGGGAGATACTATACCTCCATAACCTTCCATCATCTTCACTTTACGTGGGTATTTAATCCTGTATAATTCGTGAAATCCTCTTCAAGTCATTATTCAATCGAAGGCCCAAACGTCATTCTTTGTCCATCACAATTACACTTTCATTCTTCTACCAGGGCAGCATTACATTTCTTCTAAATGTCATTAGTCTTAGACTCCTTTGAGTTCATTCAGGCTATACTGAACTTTGTATAATTTAGAGAAACCATCAGCTCTTCTTGTTTCCATGGTCTTAATCGTGAGGACTTATCCATTCTCGTCACCTTCTCACTCGCCCTTTCTTATCCTTATTTCTGACTTCCTAAAACCTTGTCGCTTTACCCTATTTTAGTTTGCGACCTACACATATCTATTTATATTACTTGCAACCTTTCAACTTGGTTGTATAATAGATTTCCTTATATCTTTATGGAATATCAAGCGAGACATCACATCCTCTCTAACTCTTCTTTATTCTCTTAATCAGGATTCTCGATACCTAGACCATAGGCTGGAGGATATGCTACTTACGATCCCGCTATTACTCCTGGATATTGAATCCTCGGGCTTTTAGTCTTCTATCTGAAGTATGGACTATTCACGATCTTCTGCCTTTGAGTATCTCGTACGTTGTTCACATTTACCTTACTTACCTTAAAACCTCGCATCGTATCTTCTATCTCTTTCATGAACTCCCTTCCACATAGGTATAACTCACGTCCATAACTTGAAGTTATATTATAATACTTGCACCTCTGGTGCTTACACAATCCGATTGGAGCTTTGTACTAACCTCTTATGAGGCTGGTACTTTCTAACCGGATTTATCGTAGGGCCGTTTTAGAATATGGTTGTTGTACTATCTCTCTTGCACCTTTGACATTAAGAGTGATTCTGAAATGTTCTCAATCACGATGTCCATAATTTCCTGGTTCCAATAATCAAACTCCTGATTTACTTGGATGATGTAATTCATTAGTTTCCTCTTTCCTATGATCAACCTTTATGTAGGCTTAAGATATCTTACGATCTGCGGCTCATGGTGTTAGTTATTACTTTAGCCCTTCAAGGACGCTATGGAATATCCATGATTCAATCTTCTATAAATTCAATTCTTTGTCTATGACCTGGGCACAATTCTTTCATTTAACTTAAACCAGAATCTTCTACGGCTATATTATTGTCAACATATATGCTGCATGGATAATACTCCGAACTCTTAAATATGTTCAAAATGTAACCAACTCTGGATAATTAATCGAATAATTCCTTTCGTTCCCTCTCATCTTTCTTTAAACGTAGGTAATTACTTTTCCTGGTCTTTCTGCCTCCTTGTTGTGCGCATACTTAGCTTTTCTTAGTGCCCACGCATATTGGAATTCCATACAACTCATATGATCTTGGTTATCACTTTTGATTTTACTTCCCGTTCATTAGCAATGGTAGGTGCCATTTTCTTTTGGAGTTCTAAAAATGTTATTGTGGGACTGTTGTTACACGACCATTTCCTCTTTATGCCGTGGTGCTTAGGTTGAAGCTTTCTTCATTATTTCCTCAGCTAGTTTTTCATTGTAGTATTTAGGGAGGATCTTATGACTCTTGTAAAGTTGTTAGCTTATTACGGACCATTTGATGTCCTTCCTTGCCTATAATTATTCGTAGTTACTTATCTTCATGCCCTTGTGCTTGTAGGGTTGCCTCTAAACTAATGTTTTGACTGTCTTCCAAGTGGCACTCTCTTTTATTCCCGTAGCATTCATACGGTACCCTTAACTACTTTGACTCCTATCTGAATATTTCCCAAGGGTCCTGATGTCTTATCTACGAGACTGAATTCTCCATGTTGGGGTTCCTTATGTTTATCTTGCATGATCTGCTGATATGTCTGTAACTTCTTGTCTAGTCATGACTAGGCTCTTCCTGAATCAACTACTAACTACTCGTCGGCCCATTCTCATATCCATTTTTCAAGTAATATTTCTTGAGTTATTTCCTTGTCATAACTAAACCTCTCGTACTGATTCCTTTTCTATCAATAACATCTCGATCAGGAACCCTTACTTCCCCTTTTGATGTTATGCTTACATAATGTTCTAGAATCATGGCATATATGTAACATTTTGGATAAGTTCAATCTCATCCTTTTCTTATTTTTATCGCATCATTCCTTTATTATTTCATATTCCCCCTTTAGGGGAGTACCAACACTTGAAGTTATGACGACCTGCCTATAGATGTTTTTCCTCTTCATCTTTGGCGTCCTTTCACATCATCAATGACCCTTACTCGCCTTGCGGTAATCCTTTTGTACCAAGGATAACAAAATTCCTCACTCGCGAGGTGACAATTACTATAACTGGCACATACAATCTCTTAAGCTTATTTTTTACTCACATTGCTTACTTTAGGGAATCGTCTTCCTGAATGACCATTCTCTGAATTTCTCATGAATCTTCTTCTGTTGTCCATTCTATTATTGCCGGTACGAAATTTGAAGTTCTCATGATGTCGACCATTATCAAATCACTAAATCCATATTTCATGTTTAATTTATCTTGTTCACCAGCCCAAACTGATCTCTATTATTCTGGAGTCTAGATTTTCCTATTGGTAATCACGTTAGAGTTGCGAACTTATTTCTCGAAATGAGGATGTAACATTATGGCCTATACTCTTTGGTTGTCTCAAGGACTGTCACCTCTCGTCTTTTCCTTCACTTGACTATATACTCTGTAATACTGTCATCTTTTTGATCTGCCGTTGTCATCCATGTATCACATCTCAATCGTAATGCTTCATTAACTCTCTCCTTATTTCCCGCTAACATTTATGTCTATTACTTTATTCTGAAAATGCGAACAAGATATTCCTTTGCTCTTAGCTCCCCTTTCTCCATCCATTGGCTCTTCGAGTTGTCTAACATTCTCTTTCTACTGGGGACGGGAGCCATACTAAGATAATATTTACCCCTTTCAAGGCGTCCAATGCCTATCTTTGTAGTACTCATATCTAGCCGTACTATTTTAGAGTGCACCATCTGGGTGATTCACACGGAGATCTATTAGCATATTTGCACTATCCTTCGGAACTGTCAGCTAATGCAAATATTCCACCCCCCATTTTTGGGTCACTCTAACCCCAGCCATATCGTAATATCCGTCCTTCTGTTATACTACTTTTGTTAACTTCCATAGGACATAAATGATATGGGTGTGGCCATTCGTACATACCTCTGCTTCCGTTGAAGATAACTCCAAATATTTATGTCTCCCATCCTGAATGGTAAATAATGATAGACTTCATTAACTAGGTGCCTCATACCCTTCTTCACCTTGCTTCTTTTACTTGTTGAGGCTTGTATTTATCTTCTGAATCTCTCATTGTATTTAACTATTAAGGTGGATAGGTATTCCTGCCTCAAGACTCCTTACAGAGACGCTTACACCTTTCAGTACGCACATGATCTGCTGAAGACCTCACATTTACTTATCATAAGCATGACGCAAAGTCGAGTTCCTCTGACCCAACTCTTCCATAGCCATGTCTTTTACCAACTGTCTTTCTGGATGTAGGCATCGTCTTATTACGAATAAAATAGAAGTTAATAATTTTAATTCTTATAAATGAGCTCTACCACACGATCTAGAGTGAGAAGAAAGAGTGACAGTCCTAAATGCCCTGTAGCCTTATACTTATAAGTGTGGTGCACGACACACCCATAAACAAGACTCTACCAGACACGGCTTGTAGACTCCCTAGGACAGAACTGCTCTGATACAACTTTTGTCACGACCCAAACTGATAGGCCGCGACGGGCACTCGGTACCTTACTCAACCGAGTACCAACATGACGTATCTTTCTTATTACATCATCATATACTCGTGACATACGGGCCTAATAGGCCAACATAATCATTTATATACTCTAAACATAGGTCGACAAAGCCATACAAGTATTCGTATACATGACATCTGTCTATATTCCTCTAAGAGTACATATGTATCATAAAGGTCAGGACTAAGCCCCGCCATACCAATCAATACATGTCCTAATTATACTGACCAATTAAGCAACTCTGGAGAAAATGAAGCGCACCAACATCTTCCGCTGAGCTAATAACCTACTTGGAGATCTCTCGACCTGTCTATTAGGACCTGCGGGCATGAAACGCAGCGTCCCCAGGCAAAAGGGACGTTAGTATGAAATAATGTACCGAGTATGTAAGGCAATATACAGAAAGCTGAAACTGAACTGATAATATAATAATTGCAAGTAGCTGGAAGACAAAGATATCTGAAGATATGCTTACCTACTGATACTGACTCAACTCTCTTGATATAGTGAGTAAAAATAATTGTCCGACCCTATAAGGCTCGGTATATATATATATATATATATATATATATATATATAACTTTATAATTGCTCTGCCGTAGTAGGTTCGCTCATAGGCGCTCGACCACAGTAGGTTCGGTATATAACTTACCATCTGATCAGAGGTTGCCCAATAGGGGCCTGCCCATCGATTATAGCTCGATGGTAACGAAAATACTGTAATACTGTATATATAAATTCTCTGCTCTCTTGACTGGAAAAAAGGAAATACTCAAATGAATATGAAGTCCCGATAACGAGAATATTGCAACTTACAAAACCAGGAAAATTTACGTAACTTGCGAGACTAGCAAAATATACGTAAATTCCGGAATATGAATTTTTCTTTATGCCTCGTTATCAAACTTGTGTAATGACAAGATCATGCCAAAATGAAGGAAGGGCTTAGCCTTAACATACCTGGAGTAGGGAAAACTCCGTATAATACTCTTGGAAAAGATTGCACCGTACTCTTATAGGACCGCAAATGTTTTACGTTGCTACGATTCTACAAATTCTCGTTGGAATTGAATTTTTGAACCACAAAATTGGATGGAATTAAGCTTCTGTTCTTGTAGTGTTTGAACTAGGAAATGATATATGTTCCCCGCTTTTGGATTACGAATGTCTAGCTTCTGTTCTTGTAGTATTTGAACTAGGAAATGATGTATGTTTCTTGCCAAGCAAAATAGAAGAGTTTACACTCTTCAATCACCTCATCAATATTCATACCAAATTTCTGTTTTCAAGCTTTATCTTGCCAACTAGGATATTTGCACAACAAATCATAGTCCATACAAGCAAAGATGAAGTAATCTCTTGCTTTTGGATTTATGAACGTTTCTAGTTCTCCTTTTGTCCAAATGAAAATGCAATAAGACTTGTGTATTCAAAATCCTTACACGTTAATGTTAGGTAGACACTAATCCTATATGACTACTTAGTCATTGGTCTTGTGAGCTTCCTTGCTGCCACGTTTTATTTTTACAATTTAATAATTAACTAGGTAATGTCCCATTACTCGATAATTAACCAATTACCCGCATAGTTAAGAATTCCCTCAAATTACATAAAGTTCTACTTATTTTAATACACTTTATACATCATACTATCGTGGTCATATGGTACTAGTCCATAAATACTGAGTATTAACCTAGCATGCAGAACTTGGACAAAAATTTATTTTCTTTAACTTACTTCCCCTCTCACCTTTACGAATTTACTCGTCACATTCTTGAAATAGCATAATCCTTATAATCTCCAAATAATCTTTTCCTTGGACTGATCTCAATTACCTTACAACAAATTCAATGTAAAATACTACAGGGTGCAACATCGTCGTAATTTAATACTGTGACGCGTAACCTCATCGTAATGTAATACTGCAAGGCGTTACATTATCTTTATATAATACTGCAGGACGTAGCATCATCGGAATATTGCGGGGCGTAACACAAGGTTCCGGTGAGAATCCACCGGAGAAGACGACCAGAGACCATCGGAGAAGACGAAGTCAAGGAGACTTCTGGAGAGTCGTAGAGAGAGATAGAGAGAGGAACCGTCTCGAAGGAAATGAGACGGAAAAGGGGCCGGGGGGGGGGGGGTAGGTTAGAGTTAAATTAGGAAGGTGTAATCTGGGCCGTTGATTAAATTTGATCAACGGCTCAGATTGATTTAGGACTGGGCCGGGTTGGTTTAGGATCTGGGTTGGGTATTTTTAATGGGTTTGGGCTTGGTATTAGGCTGAATGTTAAATAAAAATTGGCTATTTTTTAAATACACATTAAAAATAGATAAATAATTAATAAAAAATAGCTAATAATTAGATAAAATGAAATTAAGTCTAAATAAATGAAATTAATGCAATTAACTAGTATTTAAAATATAAGATGACTAATTGCTGAATTAAAATAGCATAAAATGTACAATTAGGCTATAATTGCAAAATTAATGTAATTATAGCCAAATAATGCCAAATTGGCTAATTTGTGAAATAATAAAATCCCAATAGGATTAAACACAAGATATAAATAACCTATTGAGTAAGAAAATGATTTGAAATTATTTGTAACATCATTTATGCATAATTATGAATAATTATTTAAATAAACAAGAAAATGATTTGATAGAAATATGGAAAATTATGAAAAAATATTGATTACTGCAAAGAGTGATTCTGAAAGCTTATATGCAAGTTTGAAAAATAATTTGAGGAAAACTTGGGTATTAACAACTTCCCCTCTTTACCCGGGAAAGATGAAAGAGTTGTCGGGTAAAGATACAATGGACAATTTTGACCGAGTAGAGATAGTATGAAAGATTTAGGCCGCACCCTGGTTTCTGAGGTTCCTACATATCCCTAGTTTTACAGGAATCAGGTCGTATGTAGTTCTGGAATCATCAGCGAAATATACCGGTGACGTTTTACAAGAACGGACGCAAGGTGCGAGGTAAGGTAAAATAGGAAGGGCTTACGGGGTCATTTGGGGAGCTGGAGCGGTCCGCTCCTGCCTAGCTGGGTGTCATGGCCGGACTACCTGCAAACAAATGACAAATGTATATTGTGCGTAATTTAAGCATGATGCAAGTTCCCGTTGGACTATGAATGCTGTCTTCAGACGGTTGAGGATGACGTCCTTAGACCATGATGTCATGGGCCATGAAGCGCTTGATGCGGGATTTGCAGGATATGAAATGATGTTCTCGGGCCATGAGGATGGTTCCTCCGAACCATGATGCCTTTGAATAATTATATGCAAGTTGAATAAAGAGATCCTCGGGCCATGAAATGATTTTCTCGGGCCATAAAAATGGTGCCTCTGAACGATGACGCCCTTGGACAAGTTGGCGATATTTCAGCCCATGAACAATGCGGTAGCATGATGCTAACAAGACAGAGCTTAGTCTTGAGAAATTAGAAAGGGCAGAGCTTAGCCCGAAAGGAAGCAAAAATAAGTAACGGCATGAAAAGCGGTTGCTTTGAAAAGTAAATGAGAGGTAGCAAGGAACCTCGGAAGGAAGAATGGTAGCCTTATGAAATGCAGGAAATAAAAATGCAGAGGGAGGTAGCGTAGAACCTCGGAAGGCAGAATGGTAGCCTTATGCAATAAAAATGCAAAGGGAGGTAGCGTGGAACCTCGGAAGGCAGAATTGTAGCCTTATGCAATGCAGGAAATAAAAATACAGAGGGAGGTAGCGTGGAACCTCGGAAGGCAGAATGGTAGCCTTATGCAATGCAGGAAATAAAAATGCAGAGGGAGGTAGCGTGGAACCTCGGAAGGCAGAATGGTAGCCTTATGCAATGCAGAAAATAAAAATGCAGAGGGAGGTAGCGTGGAACCTCGGAAGGCGGAATGGTAGCCTTATGCTATGCAGAAAAATGAAAATGCAGAGGGAGGTAGCGTAGAACCTCGGAAGGCAGAATAATGGCCTTATGCAGGGAATAAAATGACAATAAGAGTTCTTAGCTTGTGATGAACTGCGACGATTCGATTATTGCGAATGAAGCGTTGTTTTTGCGATGATAATAAGCGTCGGCATGTGCGACGAGTTTGAGAGCGGGTCTTTGAGAGATATACGTCCCGCGGGGATAATAATATATTCAGGGCTTTCGCCGTCTTCGTGCCTGCATCCAAAGAAAATTGTGAGTTCTGAAAAGGGAAAGGTCAGTTCGCATTCCCGTTGGCTTTACTTTGCTCGCTTGCTTGATCATGATATATCATTGGGGTAGCGTTTTCTAAACAAGCTGTTCCAAAAAGGTATGCATGATTTTGAAAAGATATAATATAAGCATATAATTTAGAAATATTTTTAGGTGAACCGACGACTGTAACGCGGTTCAAGACATAACATCTTTTCCTGCCACAGAATTTTGAGGGTTCTCCTCAAAATTCTGCCCCAGTTTGATGGGTGAATACTTCTGGCGGTTGCTTGTGCGGTGATTGGCTGAACTTGCTTCAGAATATTGAGGGTCCTTCCCAAAATTCTTCCCTAGTTTTCATTTGTGGGGAAAATGAGATTTTTATTAAATTTTGACCGAACCCATAGGGCTGCCTACGTATCCCCTCTTAAACGGAAATCAGGTCAGGCGTAGTTCAATTTACAATATTGAGGAAAACATAAAGATTTACACATAGTAGCGCTTGACTGCATCTGAGTTGATTGGTTTTGGCCAAATTCTCCGTCCATTTCTGCGAGTATTAGTGCTCCTCCTGTCAGCACTCTATGAACCATGTACTTACCCTGCTAGTTGGGAGAAAATTTCCCTTTGGCCTCATCCTGATGTGGAAAGATTTTCTTTAACACTAGCTGCCCCTCTGTGAATCGTCTCGGCTTGACTTTCTTGTTGAAAGCTCTGGTCATCCTGTTCTGATATAATTGGCCATGACAAACTGCGTTCATCCTCTTTCCGTCTATGAGGGCTAGTTGTTCATAACGGCTCCTCACCCATTCTGCGTCGCTGAGCTCAGCTTCTTGTATGATTTTCAGAGAGGGAATCTCAACCTTGGCAGGAATAACAGCCTCTGTACCGTAAACCAACATATAAGGAGTTGCCCCGGTTGACGTGCGGACTGTGGTGTGATACCCCAACAAAGCAAATGATAACTTCTCATGCCACTGCTTATGCTTTTCTATCATCTTTCTCAATATCTTTTTGATGTTTTTGGTGGCAGCCTCAACAACTCCATTCATCTGAGGTCTGTAAGCTGTGGAGTTCTTGTGTTTGATCTTGAATGTTTCACACATGGCTTTCATCAAGTCACTGTTGAGATTAGATCCATTATCGGTGATGACTGACTCTGGAACTCCGAACCGGCAAACAATGCGATCGCGGACGTAATCGGCCACGACTTTCTTAGTAACTGCTTTGTGGGATGCTGCTTCGACCCATTTGGTGAAGTAATCAATGGAAACCAGAATGAACTTGTGTCCGCTAGAGGCGGCAAACTCCATGGGTCCAATAACATCCATGCCCCATGTGGCGAATGGCCACGTTGAACTTGTTGCATTAAGCTCACTCGGAGGTACCTTTATCATATCCCCATGTATCTGAAATCGGTGGCACTTTAGGACATACTGGATGCAGTCCGTCTCCATGGTCATCCAGAAATAACTGGCTCGAAGTATCTTCTTTGCCAAAACAAAACCGTTCATATGTGGGCCGCACGTCCCAGCGTGAGTTTCCTACAATAGTTTTGATGCTTCCTTTGCGTCAACACATCTTAATAGACCCAAATCGAGAGTCCTCCTATACAGGATTCCTCCATTGCGAAAAAAATTGTTGGATAATCTCCGAAGTGTGCATTTCTAAGTGGTATTTGCAAGCTCCGGGTATTCTCCTTTTGCCAAGTACTCCTTGATATCATGGAACCACTGATTTCCGTCTGCTTCTTCTTCAATATGGGCACAATAAGCGGGATGATTGTGGATTTTCACTAGAATAGGATCAATGAAATTCTTATCTGGATGCTGGATCATGGATGACAGAGTAGCCAAAGCATCAGCGAACTCATTCTGGATTTTGGGGACATGCCGAAATTCTATCTTTGTGAACCTCTTTCTGAACTCCTGAACATTATGTAGATATGGAAATATCTTGGAATTCTTGGTTGCCCATTCTCCTTGTACCTGGTGTACAAGTAATTCTGAGTCACCAATCACTAACAACTCCTGGACGTTCATGTCGACGACCATGTTGAGCCCTAAGATGCAGGCCTCATATTCAGCCATATTGTTGGTGCAGGGGAATCTGAGTTTTGAGGATACCGGATAATGCTGACCGGTTTCTGATATCAAGACTTCCCCAATACCAACCCCTTTGAAGTTCGCTGCCCCATCAAAGAACATCCTCTAACTGTCGTAGCATTCTGCAATGTCTTCTCCTACGAATGATACCTCTTCATCGGGAAAATACGTTTTCAGGGGTTCGTATTCTCTATCCACAGGATTCTCAGCAAGATGGTCTGCTAGTGCCTGTCCTTTGACAGCCTTTTGAGTTATGTAAATAATGTCGTACTCGCTCAGCAGGATTTGCCACTTGGCTAGCTTGCCAGTGGGCATGGGCTTCTGAAAGATGTACTTTAGTGGATCCATCATGGATATGAGGTATGTGGTGTAGGCACAGAAGTAATGCCTTAGCTTCTAGGCGACCCAAGTCAAGGCGCAGCAAGTGCGTTCCAATAAAAAATATCGGGCCTCATACAGAGTGAACTTCTTGCTGAGGTAGTAGATCGCTTGCTCCTTTCTTCCTGTTTCGTCATGTTGCCCAAGAACGCAACCGAAAGCTCTGTCTAACACTGAAAGGTAGAGTAATAAAGGTCTACCTGGTTCGGGTGGTACCAGGACTGGTGATGTTGAGAGGTACTCCTTGATTCTGTCGAAGGCCTTTTGACAATTTTCGGTCCACTTAGTTGCGGCATCCTTCTTTAGCATCTTGAAGATTTGTTCACAGATGACTGCGAATTGTGCTATAAATCAACTGATGTAATTAAGTCTCCCCAGGAAACTCATAACATCATTCTTGTTCTTCGGTGGTGGAAATTCCTGAATGGCTTTGACTTTGGATGGTTCCAATTCTATTCCCCGACGGCTTACAATGAACCCCAGTAATTTCCCAGTAGGAACCCTGAATGCACACTTCGCAGGGTTCAGTTTCAGATTGTATTTTCTTAACCTGTTGAAGAACTTCCTCAAATCTTCCCTGTGATCAGCAGCTTTCTTTGACTTGATAATAACGTCTTCCACATACACCTCAATCTCTTTGTGAATAATGTCATGGAATATAGTAGTCATAGCCCTTATGTAGGTGGCCCTTGCATTCTTCAGGCTGAATGGCATCATCTTGTAACAGTATACTCCTCATGGCATGATGAACGCCGTTTTCTCAGCATCCTCTTCGTCCATCCAAATTTGATGATAACCAGCGAAGTAATCTATGAATGAATGTAACTCATGTTTGGCGCAGTTGTCAATCAGAATGTGTATATTTGGCAAAGGGAAGTCGTCTTTCGGACTGGCCCGGTTGAGATCCTGGTAGTTGACATAGACTCTAACCTTCCTGTCCTTCTTCGGTACGGGTACAATGTTAGCTAACCATGTCGGGTACTCAACTACCAGGAGAACTTTGGCGTTGATCTGCTTGGTAACTTCTTCTTTGATTTTCAAACTCATGTCGGGTTTGAACTTTCTGAGCTTTTGCTTTACCGGTGGACACATTGGATTGGTTGGCAGTTTATGAGCCACAATGGATGTACTTAGACCAGTCATGTCATCATACGACCAGGCGAATATGTCCTCATATTCCCTTAGAAACTCTGTATACTCTTTCTTTTCTGACGGCGACAAATGAATACTGATCCGTGTTTCCTTGACGTTCTCTGAATCCCCTAGATTGATAATTTCCGTCTCGTCCAGGTTGGACTTAGGTCTGTTCTCGAAGTTCTCAATTTCCTTGACAATCTCGTTGGGTATATCATCTTCCTCTGAATCAATGTCCGTTTGTTGCATTGTCTCATTGCACGTCACAATCACCGGTTCATCAAGATAAGTAATAGTAATGCTGTATTTGATAAAGTAATGGGAGAAAACAGTAGCAAATAAATATGAGCTTCATAAGGAGATTG
>ML266161.1:38330-56806 GCA_005239495.1 Nicotiana undulata | reverse complement strand
TGACCTTCCCGTCCTTCTTCGGCACAGGTACAATGTTAGCTAACCATGTCGGGTACTCAACTACCCGGAGAACTTTGGCGTTGATCTGCTTGGTAACTTCTTCTTTGATTTTCAAACTCATGTCGGGTTTGAACTTTCTGAGCTTTTGCTTTACCGGTGGACACATTGGATTGGTTGGCAGTTTATGAGCCACAATGGATGTACTTAGACCAGTCATGTCATCATACGACCAGGCGAATATGTCCTCATATTCCCTTAGAAACTCTGTATACTCTTTCTTTTCTGACGGCGACAAATGAATACTGATCCGTGTTTCCTTGACGTTCTCTGAATCCCCTAGATTGATAATTTCCGTCTCGTCCAGGTTGGACTTAGGTCTGTTCTCGAAGTTCTCAATTTCCTTGACAATCTCGTTGGGTATATCATCTTCCTCTGAATCAATGTCCGTTTGTTGCATTGTCTCATTGCACGTCACAATCACCGGTTCATCAAGATAAGTAATAGTAATGCTGTATTTGATAAAGTAATGGGAGAAAACAGTAGCAAATAAATATGAGCTTCATAAGGAGATTGAAAATGCTTTGATAAAACGAATAATTGTTTTGAACGTTGAAGATCTTATTGCAGGAATTGAAAATGCAGAAAAGTAAAGAAATTCATTTAATAAACAGTAAATAGTGCTTGTTCATTAGCCTTGCTACCCCGGGAGTCGGCGAGCTTTGGTCGTATGGATGGACCAGTTCTTGAGACGAGATCCTCTGCTCACTGCCTGTATGGAAGGGCCTTCCTCCCCCTCCTCCTCGAGAACAACATAGCAATCCATGTCCCCGTCGTCTCGAAACAAGTCCCTTACTGCTGTCAGTGCTTCTTCTTCGTCGGACTCATAGATGATATCAACCTGCTGGAAAGTCTGCTCAAAATGAGGTATTGGCTGCTCCAAGGGGTAATAGTGACCACGCCATGGGGGCGACCAACTTTTGAATTCTTCCCAGGTATACTCATACCCCAGACCGAAAGTGGTACCATGTTTCTTGAGCTTGATGGGTTTCGTGATCCCTTGGAGGTTCTTACCGAGCCCTTTGCCTGGATCGTATCCTCCCCAATTCAGGATGCTCTTGATCTTGCTATCCCACCATTTTTCATTGTCGACAACATTGACCCGCTCGATATGGTGGTAGGTTCCTCCACCCATCTTTCTCTTTCCATCAATTACAGGGATAGACTGGCGATTGTAAATAGGGTTGCTACTATCGCCGTGGATGATCACCTCTTGATGGTTCCACTCGAATTTTACTACCTGATGTAGTGTTGACGCTACGGCCCCAGCAACATGGATCCAGGGTCGTCCTAACAGCAAATTGTAAGATGCCGACACATCTATCACCTGAAAGTCTACCTCGAACCAAGTCGGTCCCATCTGCAGACATAGAATGATCTCTCCAATGGTAGACCTTTGAGAACCGTCGAAGGCCTTCACGTTGATCGCTCCATCCTTTATCTCATGTAGTCCCTTACCCAACTTCTTGAGTGTTATCAGCGGACATATGTTAAGACTGGACCCTCCGTCGACAAGAATCCTGGTTATGAAATAATCTTCGCATTGCACGGTGATATGCAGAGTCTTGTTATGTCCCAATCCCTCAGGTGGCAACTCGTCTTCGTGAAAAGTGATTTTGTGGCTTTCCAGTACTTGGCCTATCATGTTGGCCATTTCCCCGCTAGTGATGTTGTTCGGTACATAGGCTTCACTCAACACTCTCAGCAAAGCAGTTATGTGCGTCTCGGAGTTCTGCAACAGAGAGAGAATGTATATTTGTGCTGGTGTCTTGTTCAGCTGGTCGATGACCGAATATTCTTTAGCCTGTATTTTCTTATAAAGATCATCTGAACCTGTCTCAGTGAGGGAAGGCCAGTTGGCAGCCTGCTTGCTTGACTCGGCCAGATGCTCAGGGGTATAAATTCTACCAGTTCTTGTCATACCCTGTGCTGCGATGGCTTCTTCAGACCTACTTTTACTTTTCCTTCTCGCCTCAGCTGTATAATCCCATGGGATAGTATTTGAATAGAAAGGTGGTGTGGTTGACATCGCCGCTGGGATTGGCGCGGCTATCCTTACTTCAAATGGCACACGGGCTTTGGGCGGCAAGACTGCAACCTCGAAGGGTGCGAGTGCAATTGCTGGAGACATGAAATCAACCTCAATTGGCACTGGTGCCTTCGCCTTTGCAGGCGGTGCTGCTTCAAACTCAAGTGGGATAGACATATTCACCTCAACATTCTCAGATGGTTGAATCTAGAATATGATCGGGTTGAGAGTAACTACAGGTTTCTTTGGGTCATCGCCTTCTGCGATCAACCCGATTGACCCTTCGAGATCCCAATAATCTTCTAACTCAATCATATGGATACCTCCGCCCTTATGGTCTGGTAAAGGATTGGTACAGACGTTTGGAGCGGACTCCTTGGCCACAATAATCTTGTCTTCAAAGAGCGGCATTCATAGATGGTGTGTCTTTTCATGCCGGAATTGTATGCACAGGATTTTCTCGAGTTAACCCACTGAGAAGGGTTCTCAGGGGCGACATCAAGGATAGGTGTGACATAACCAGCAACTTTGAGCTTTTCATACAGCTGGTCAATGGGCTCGGCTACGGCGGTGTATTGTTTTAGAGGGCGACGATCAAAGTTAGGGCGAGGCCTAGGGAAGTTTTGACGGGTACGGGATGACTGGTAGTG
Source organism: Nicotiana undulata (assembly GCA_005239495.1). Classification (NCBI taxonomy): domain Eukaryota; kingdom Viridiplantae; phylum Streptophyta; class Magnoliopsida; order Solanales; family Solanaceae; genus Nicotiana; species Nicotiana undulata. The sequence goes on along the minus strand of ML266161.1, from coordinate 54,070 downwards.
AGATGGATAGGAGTTATAGGTGTTGTAGACGGGAGCGGGTTGGGAGTATTTGGGTGAAGTGGGTTGATATGTGGGTTGTGGATCTTGGTACATGGGTGGCGGAGTTTGGTATGAAGGCGAGGGTGCTTGGTAATTTGGAGAGGGTTGATATGTGAATGGAGGTGCGGGATAGACCTGGTATTTAGGCGGGGATTTGGCTTATTGTGCAACCATCACGGCTCCCACATCCTTCTTTCTGGACACACCACCGGACTGTAGAGCTTTATTAGTGGCATGTAAAGCTTCAAAGTTAGTAACCATACTATTCTTGATACCCTCTTCATTCCGCTCTCCCAATTTGATAATGTCGGAGAACTTTTGACCCTCAACCATCATCAGTCGTTCATAGTATTGCGGGTCCTGAGCCTGAACAAAGAATTTGTTCATCTGTTCTTCCTCTAAGGCAAGCCTAACTTTGGCAGCTTCTGACCTCCAACGAGTAGCATACTCGCAAAAGGTTTCTGTGGGTTTCTTCCTCAAGTTCTGAATATAGAACACATCTGGTGCGTAGGATGTGTTGAGTCTAAACCTGTCCATGAAGTTTGTGGCCATACCTACCCTGTTGGACCACTTCTCGCGGTCTTGGCTGATATACAAAGATAATGCATCTCCCTTCAAACTCCTCATAAATAGCTTCATACGTATCCTTTCATCTTTTCCTACGCCAACCAATTTGTCACAGTAGGTCCTCAGGTGGACCCTTGGATAACCAGTACCGTCGAACATCTCTAACTTTGGAGGTTTGTACCCCTCGGGCAGTTCGACATCATGCTGTATGCATAGGTCTTCATAGTTCATACCTTCGGCTAGTCAACTTCCTAAGTTCCTCAGCCAGATTCTTGATAAGCAGGTCTTTCTCATCGGACTCAGACGTATGTGTGACAGGTGGGGTGGAGTGAGTCACAGTCTCCACGTAGATGGGAATGTTGTAGGCAAATAGATGATCTTTTGTGTGAGTCTGAGGTCCCGGGGTGGAGGTGGAGTGTTGTGGCAAGTGTTGCACTATGCTGGGAGAGTTTGGTTCTTTGGGGGAGTGGCGTGACAATGAAGTGCAGGGTGATTTGGCTGTTTTAGGATATTTTGTGGAGGTGTAGGGGTGACGTCAGGGATGTTGAGGGAAAGATAGATTGGCCAGATTCCGGACTTGATCAAGCTCCTCTTGAAATTTCAGCAACTTTTGTTCCAATGGTGACATGTTCTCATGCAAAACCTGAATACCCCGGCCGTCAGTGACCTCTACCCGTTCAACCTTATTCTCTTGTCTGGCACCGCTGGATTCTTCCATCTTACTTTTACCTTTGTCTTTACCCTTGGGAGGACTAGGAGGAGGACTAGGAGGAGGGCCCTTGGATCTTGTGCGATAGACTGATGATGCCAGAATGCACGAACTAACCTTTGGGGAGGGGAATAATAAATAAAGGAAAAACAAAAAGATAACAAAGTCAGTGAGGATTATAAAGAATATTGCGATAATTTAAACACATAATGCGAAAATGTACTCTTTATGCCCGAGGTAGGCGTAGCGACAAATTAATTTGGAGAACTTGAAATGTTGAATGCCTCATTTTATTGATGATAAAAACGACTCTAAATATGCGAAAAATAAAAGTCAATAATGACCAATGGCCTTATTACATCAAAAGAGACAAAATAAAAGACACCCCTATCTACTTGGTCCTAGAAGGACCTTCCAGATTCGGCCTTCCTGCTCCCTTCGATCAGCTTTCCCAACTCGCGAAGTCCCAGCAGTATGTAGGTCCTGGCTAGATATCCTCATTCGGCTCCTTCAGCCCTTTTGCAGTCCTCAATCCTCTTGATGAACTTTTCCTCCAGCTCGACTATACCTCGCTCCAAGTACCCTAGCCTCTTATTGGAGCTGATAGCCATGTCCTTCCATTCATCAATCAGCTTTCTACTGGACTCGTGTATCTGATGATGATTATTCTCACATTCACGGAGCCTCTTGCATAGATTGTTGAATTTAACTTGCGCTTCGGCCTTCTCATCTATGACCCGGTGACCCTGAGCGAATCGTGGCTCGAATCGACCTTCCATATCTTCTTCTAACTAGCTTAGATAGAAAGGAGTACAACCGGCATGATACATGTCTGGCTCTATGGTTTCTTTCTCAAGTACAATCTTGCAGTGCCACAAATGCTGGGCTTGGCACTTGTGAGGGTTGTCGTCATCCTGGAAGTCTGCTCGAAGATGTCTCATCTTCTCAACCCTAGGTATAACCTGCCTCCTCCCTGCTTGCCTCATAACTCGGAGAGAGACGTAAGGGTACTTTCCCCTCAGACCAATCAATATCAGAAATGAAGCATCTTGGGATCAGATGATAAATTCGTCCGTTGGGAACCATTCAAACATCCACTGAATCTGGTCCTCGGTCAAATTCCCCAGTAACGCAACCCATCCCTCGGCATTTTCCGGCTGAGCGAACATGTCTGGAATATAGTTCATTCACTTTGGGTAGTGGAAAGCGATATGGTCATCCCAGATTCTTCGATGGATTTTTTGTCAGTAGTCACCCCTTTGCAGATGTTCAGTGAGCCAAAGTTGAAGTAATAAGTTGCAACCTTCGAAGTGTTTTGCTCCCCGTTGACACTTTTCCAAGGCTCAGTATATGTCTGCAATGATCATAGGCACAATGCTGAAGTCCTGTCTGTTGATCCCTTCCATTAAAGTCTTAGTGACCATGGCCAACCTAGTGTGAATCCTCTCCTTCTTTGTCGGGAAAACCATTAAAACCAGAAAACAAACCATGAAAGAAAAAACTCGGCGATGGATGTGCCCTAGAGAAGTGAGGGCGAACTCGTCCTGATAGGTGCGGTATGACTTGCTATGACCGAACCTTTCGTACAAGTAATCAAAAGGGATGTACAAATCCTTTAAACACACCAAGTACGGATTTTTCTTCAGGCCCAACATTTTGAGAAAACCCCGGCCTGTGCGATTCTCAGGCATCATCAACCCTGGAGATTCCCAAGACAAATCGGCCAAACCTCCTATTTCTTCCAGCAGCGGTGTCATTTCATTGTTTCCGAAGCGGAATACCGACCGATCGCATTCCCAGAATAAGGTAGCAGCCTCTATCATCATTTTATTAGGATGAATATCCAAAACAGAGGGCAGATTTCCCAAGTGTTTCCTGACGAGTGTTTTGTCGCTGGAGTGAAGATCCTCCCACCAGTTTAACAAATTGGGGTGGATATTGGCAACCATGCCGAATCTAGGGGTTTTGTACCTCATTTATGCAAAACAAAGAGGGTTAGACCCTTACCCACACCAGACTCGACTATTTAACATCAATAATTAGCAAAAAGCATTTAGTTCCCCAAATAAATGCATAGAACGTGAAGGCGTCCGTTTGGGTTCCAGGGAAACCCAATGGACTTTGGACAAGGCTATCTCAAAGGCTATTGTGCGGAAAACACATTAGCATGGCTAGGTTTGACCATGATACATGCAACATTACAATAGAGTAAGGTTTCTATGGGGTTTTAGAACGGTACCCTTGAGCGGACAACTCAAGGGGGAAAGGCACGGAACTGTCAACTGCACCGCTGATCGACTAGTTTTACCACAAATACGCCTTTCCTAATTCAGGGGTAGTAATATTGGAATAGCGCAACCACTCATTGTAAGCGCTGCTATAGGATTTTGTTTGGCACGAGTGGAATATGAATGCAGAGCATGATATGCAATAAATAGCATTTAAACAAATAGGCATGTATTTTCACATTGAAGAAAGCGGTAAAGAAAGGAAATACATTAGTTATAATTGAAAGCAGTTACAAAGAAAACATGAAGATATGCCAATTTCGTTCAGGTGAAATAAATACTTGCAAAAAATTAAACAGTTAATAGCATATAACGGGGAATGGGAAAAGGTGCAAGCATTTAACAAATCTAAAGGTCCAAATTCACAAAGCAACTTGTAATGGTAAAAGGCTAGGGAATCTCCCCAGTGGAGTCGCCATGCTGTCGTGCCCCCCTTTTTCCTCGCACAGGTCAGGTATGCGGAGATCGGTTTACATGATATTCTGGACAACTCCTTAAAGGAAAAGGCTTAAGGAAGAGTCGCCACCTAACGATTTTACGGTGCGTTAGGGCACCTAGAATAATTAAATCATAAACTAGTTTGCATTACAAGAGATTGGGTAAGGGCTTGAAATTATCCCAAGAGGAAGGTATTAGGCACCCTTCGAGATCCACAACTGTGGGTCTCAGCCAAGTAATTTTGTGAATTTGGACAGTAAACACGTGACAAGCAAGGCTCACGTAAGAGGGGATTTCAAGTAAATACTGAAATTATTAAAAGAAATTTAAGGAACAACAAAGTAAAATCATTTGAATGAAAATGTCCTAGGTTTTAAAGCAATATGGATCACATCAATGCAATACCCGGTATGTCACGCCTCGAAGAGGGGCTACACGTGGTATTAGCGCACCGGTCATCATATCCATATTCTACCCTTCCCACCCTGCTAAGGTGTTTAAAACGCGTGTGTTGGTCACGAAGCTTATTGCGTGCTATTACCTGCCCCATCCTATCAGTCCTGGAGGGTATTTGGGACTACTACTCCTACAAGACAAGCACCAGGCTGACCCCTAGGTTTGAAGGATAAACTCTAAGCGACATACAATAACAGTTAGGACTACATATAGAGGAAGCATACAGGAGCAAATATGGGCTCATAAATCCCTCCACAGGTTGTACACATAAATAACATGACTTAAGCGCATAAAGGAGTCTCGAGTTTCATAACCTAAGGCAGGATTTTAGGTGTGAATACAGATTTAAGACAGCAGAATTAATGAGTTGCAGAAGAAGTATATGACCAATTTTAGACCACTGTAGATAGCAAGCAATGTGCAAAGAGTTTCTGGTTTATATTGGCTCCTAGAGTTTGCCTAGGCGTCTGAAATGTTCTAGATATTGTTTTAATAGACATACATAATGCACTTCTTTAGGCTTAGCTCTAGTGAACAAGTGATTATGTGAGTATGATGGATGCAAGTCCTATAGGCATGGTATCTAAAAATTCAGGCATAATGTAGGCAAACCTAAACATGCTTTCCTGAATACACAAACATTTGCAGAAATCAAAAACCATTATTTCTAACGATATTTTACTTATTCACCAAACATACAGAAATGTGATTTAAGTTGCTGATCCTATCATGTGAATTCTAGATGTTTTTAGCGGTGTGCTTAGTACAGTATTTAAATATATGCATGCTGAGAGTAAATTCCTAAGATAATCAGGATATCTAATGCAAACATTGATAATTGGTTATTATTACGAACCTAAAACAGGATTTCTATATGCAACAGTCATGTATATGCAGAGGCAATGCTATCGTAACAACCATTTTTTTAATAATTATTTAACTAGGATAGGATTTCTAAGCGGGACAGTAATTGTAATAGCCTATTACTGGTAGTTAACATGATTTTCTAAATGATCATGAGTGTGATGAGATGTTGAAGTAAAGAAACCTAAAACATGATTTGCTAATGCATGGTAGATATGTCCTAAACATGATTTCTATTGCACACATAGGCGAAGTAAATCCTAAACATGGTTTCTACCCGGATTTATACTAAACATGCATAATCCCACCCTTTTCACTGTCGAGCCCCGGAGTTATTTTACAAATAATTATTACAGACCAACATAGCATGAATTACACAACTGAATAAGAAAATCAAGAAGCAATACTATAGAGAGCTTAATAGTAGGCCCAAGTACCAGATCCAACATGCCATATGCCAAGACCTCTTGTAACCCTAGGTGTGTCATAGTCTCTAAGGACCTCAGAAGATCCTGGACAGTACCTCACACCCAGGTACCCTAGCCGAGGATGAGTAAGTACAATGTAGAGTGCCAGCCTTGTGTGTCAAAGTTCAATGGGTACTCAAGGTCCCCAAGGAAATGCTCACACGAAGGGGGCTGAACCTAAAGTCTAAGAGTAGTGGGAAATGCTCATAGTTTAAAAGATTGTTGAGTTTGAAAGAGTAGTTTGAAACATCAGTTCTTTTGAAAATAACTTCAGAGAATAATGAAGAGTTTTGTAAAACAGTTTGCAAAAGGGAGAGGCAATGCAACCACAATCCAGCAGGTAGAGGATTCAGGAAAGGAACAAACACAAACAGGGATAGGGAGTTGGGGACAAATAATTAGCAGTAGAATAAGGTTACAGATTCACATAGTTGTTTACAAAGCAACATAGATTCACAGAGTCACATATTAGGCATGGAATCAGAACCATGTAGCATTCAGGTATCATGTGTTTATAACATAGGAAGCTAAGCATGTAACAGTGGTCATATTGAGATGAGAAACATCAACCCATAAACGAGTAAGTATACTAGTTGCATAAGTCTCACACAGAGTCACAGGATGAAAACAAGAGACATATTAGGCTAAGAGGAAGAGCAGGGACATGCTAATTACACAAGACTCAAACAGTTATAGAGAATCACATGGGGAAAGCAGAATAGCAAAAGGGAAAGGACATTATAGATTCATGCTAGTTACATGGTAGGCAGTAGAACCACAAGATAAAGCACAACAGGAACAGTAAGTAGATAAATAAGAACTGAAGCATATTGTGTGGAGATACTATAAAACTAACTTAGAGACATACCAGTCGAGTGATAGAGGGTAGCAAAATGCAAAGAGATAGAGCAGCAACAACAGTATGCAGAATAAGAGAGCAGCAAAGGACAATAGTGTGTAGAATGAGATTACTCAGTCTTGGCTTTAAGTCGATTGAGTAGTCAGTAATAGATGCAAAGGGCAAGAAGAGATGTGTATGAAAAACACAGAAAGTTCAGAGCAGTGTGCTTAGTGTGTTTTTGTGTGATAACAGTGCTCTCAAGATATTAGTGTGTATTATCAGTGCAAGTGTCAGTCAAGAGTGTGTGTGTGTATAGAGAGAAGACAGGGTATATATAGTTTGAAAAACGAGTAGTCACATAGGCAAATAGTGCATAATTATGGAAATAACAACCAATTAGTATCAATTAAGACACTGGACTCCTTTAATTAAGGAGTCAAGTTCAAACGGTGCAGTCAAGGCTAAATAAGGAAGGGAAATCAACTTATAAGACTGACTTTGCTTAATTTGGGACAAGGAAATCACATAATACATAAATAAAGTCAAATACATAGTATATAATTAAGGAAAGTTGAAATAACATTACATTTATAAAGTAAAAATAGAGTATCAACTTTGAAAATCAATTGAAGGAATCTCGAATGCAATCACAATTATAGGGAATCCAATGTAGTTAAGGAAAGTATCACATGAGTAAGGAAAGCATTCAAATATTGGTACATAATTACAAAGGAAATACACAAGATCATCTATTTACGGAAAACATCACATGTCTTGGGATTTTCACACAAAAATCAGTACAAATCATTAGGTGAATAATCAATAAGGCAAGTGGTTGGACTTATTAAACATTTAAACAACAGTCATTGATCAACACAGAGCAACACTCATAGAACAACAGAAAATTAAAAGTCATAACAATGAATTAGAGCAAGAGTCACAAAGAACACACAAATAGTCTTGTAAGAAACGAATACACATAATAAAGATCAACCTAGAAATTTAGGGTTTTAGCATAACAATCAAGGCAACAAGAAATCACGAGATACTCATTTAAACACATTAGAGATGGCTAAAAATCAAAAGAAGACTTTTTTTGAAAACAGGGTTAAGAAACCTAATTTTGAAGTTGTTCAAAAAAAATGGAATTTTCCCGAGAAAAAGTATAGAGAAGCTTCATAACATTGTAGATATAGAACCGATCTTAAAAGAAAACTAAAATATAGAGGGTTAGGGGTTTCGTGGAACCCAGAAAAGAGGGAAAACCTCATGAACGACATAGATTTAGGCCGGAGAGACTACAAAACTTACTCAAACGGCCGGGGGTGGCCGGAAAATGGCAAGAGACCCAAAGGAGGTGAGTGAACCGCTCCGGGTTAATCTGAAAAGCTTAAAATGTCAGTGAGTAGGTGAGAGGCATGTAGATGTCCAAGAGATGATGGAGAACCAAGGTTCCGGTNGGGGGGGGGGGGGGTAGGTTAGAGTTAAATTAGGAAGGTGTAATCTGGGTCGTTGATCTAATTTGATCAACGACTCAGATTGATTTAGGACTGGGACGGGTTGGTTTAGGATCTGGGTTGGGTATTTTTAATGGGTTTGGGCTGGGTATAATTTAGGCTGAATTTTAAATAAAAATTGGCTATTTGTTAAATACCCATTAAAAATAGATAAATAATTAATAAAAAATAGCTAATAATTAGATAAAATGAAATTAAGGCTAAATAAGTGAAATTAATGCAATTAACTAGTATTTAAAATATAAGATGACTAATTACTGAATTAAAATAGCATAAAATGTACAATTAGGCTATAATTGCAAAATTATTGTAATTATAGCCAAATAATGCCAAATTGGCTAATTTGTGAAATAATAAAATCCCAACAGGATTAAACATAAGATATAAATAACCTATTGAGTAAAAAAATCATTTGAAATTGTTTGTAACATCATTTATGCATAATTATGAATAATTATTTAAATAAACAGGAAAATGATTTGATAGAAATACAGAAAATTATAGAAAAATATCGATTACTTTAAAGAGTGATTCTGAAAGCTTATATGCAAGTTTGAAAATAATTTGAGGAAAAATTGGGTATCAGTACATATCAACCTACTTCACCCAGATACTCCCAACCCGCTTCTATTTACCAAACTTACAACTCTCAGCCATCCCATTATCAATAACCATCCGCACGCCAAAATATCCCTAGACCTCGACCTAATTTCGATCGCAGACCTCCAAAACAATACACCGCCATCGCTGAACCTATTTCCCAACTGTATGAAAAGCTAAAGGTTGCTGGTTATGTCACCCCCATCCCTGCTACAACCCCTGAAAATCCTTCTCAGTGGGTTAACCCAAACAAGTCGTGTGCATACCACTCCGGCATGAAGGGGCACACCATCGATGAATGTCGCTCTTTTTAAAGACAAAATGCAATCCTTGATTGACAACAAGATCATTGTAGCAAAGGAATCCGCTCCAAACGTCCGCAATAATCCTCTTCCAAACCATAAGGGTGGAAGCATCAACATGATTGAAATCGAAGAAGATTGGGATCCCGAGGGGTCAATCGGGTTGATTGTAGAAGGCGATAACCCAAAGAAACTGGCGGTCACTCTCAATCCAATCATAGTCCAGATTCAGCCGGCTGAGGATGCTGAGGTAGATATGTCTGTACCTTTTGAGTTTGAAGCAGCGCCACCCATAAAGACACCAGCACCAATTGAGGTCGAATTCATGTATCCGGCAAATGTACCCGCACTATTTGAAGTTGCAGTCCTACCACCTAAGGCACATTTTCCGTTCGAAGTAAAGGTAGCTGCGCCGATCACAGTGGCGATATCAACCACGCCACTCTTCTATACAAATTCTATACCATGGGACTATACAGCCGAGGCAAGAAGGAAAGGCAAAGTCAAGACTGAAGAAGCTACCGCGACACAGGGTATGACAAGAACTGGTAGAGTACACACCTGTAGGATCAAGAAAGATGGCACCACTTTCGGTCTGGGGTACGAGTACACCTGGGAAGAATTCAATAGCTGGTCACCACCATGGCACGGTCCTTACTACCCACTGGAGCATCCGATACCGCGCCTAGAGCAGACTTTTCACTAGGCCGACATTATTTATGGGACAAATGAAAAAGAAGCACTTGCAGCATTGAGGAACTTATTCATGGAGGGCAGTGACATGGATTGTTGTGTTATTCTCGAGGAGGAGGGAGAGCAAAGCCCTTCCATACTGGCCGTGAGCAGAGGGGCATATCTCAAGAATTGGACCATCAGAACAGCCAGAGCTCGACGAGCCTCGGAGTAGCAAGGATAAAACAAGCATTGCTCATTGTTTTACTAAATGATTTCTTTTCGCATTTTTCAATTCCTGCAATAAGAGCTTCAATGTTCAAAACAATCATTCCATTTATCAAAAGCATTTTTTTACGAATCAATATTTATTATTGTTGTTTTCTCTCACTACTTTATATATACATCATTACTATTACTTGTCTTGGCGAACCAATGACTGTGACATGCAACGAGACAACTCAACAAACGGGCATTGATTCAGAAGAAGATGATATACCTGACGAGATCGTCAAAGAAGTCGAGAGTTTTGAGAACAAACCTAAGTCCAACCTGGACGAGACCAAAATTGTCAACTTGGGGGTTCCAGAAAATGTCAAGGAAACTCGTATTAGCATTCATTTGTCGCCGTCAGAGAAAAAGGAGTACACAGAATTTCTAAAGGAGTATGAGGACATATTCTCCTTCTCATACGATGACATGACTGGTCTAAGAACATCCATTGTTGCTCACAAATTACCAACTGATCCAATGTGTCCGCCAGTAAAGCAAAAACTCAGAAAGATCAAGCCTGACATGAGCTTGAAAATCAAAGAAGAAGTCACCAAGTAGATCAATGCCAAAGTTCTCAGGGTAGTCGAATATCCAACATGGTTAGCTAACATTGTACCAGTACCAAAGAAAGATGGTAAGGTCAGAGTCTGTGTCGACTACCGGGATCTCAACCGGGCCAGTCCGAAAGACGACTTCCCCTTGCCTAACATACACATCCTGATTGATAATTGCGCCACACACGAGCTACAGTCATTCGTGGATTGTTTTCTGGTTATCATTAGATCTAGATGGATAAGGAAGATGATGAGAAAACAGCTTTCATTACGCCGTGGGGAGTATACTTCTATAAGATGCTATCGTTCGGCCTGAAGAATGCTGGGGCCACCTATATGAGGGCTATGACCACTATCTTCCATGATATGATACACAAGGAGATTGAGGTATATGTGGATGGTGTTATTATCAAATACAAGAAAGCCACTGATCACATAGCAGACTTGAGGAAGTTTTTCAATAGGTTGCGGAAATACAATCTGAAGCTGAATCCCGCAAAATGCGCATTCAGGGTTCCGGCCGGTAAGCTGCTCGGGTTCATTATCAGACGCCAAGGGATAGAAATGGATGTGTCAAAGGTCAAAGCCATTAAAGAGTTGCCACCACCAAGGAACAAAAAAGATGTGATGAGTTTCCTAGGACGTCTTAACTACATCAGTCGGTTCATAGAACAGTCTACACAGTTATATGTGAGTCGATCTTCAAGATTTTGAAGAAAGATACCGCGACCAAATGGACCGATGATTGACAAAAGGCCTTCAACAAAATTAAGGTATACTTGTCGACACCACCAGTCCTAGTACCACCTGAGTTAGGTAGACCTTTACTACTCTACCTTGCGATGGTATATGGGGCTTTCCGCTGCGTTCTGGGGCAGCACGATGAAACAGGAAGGAAAGAGCAGGCCATTTATTATTTCAGCAAGAAGTTCACTCCGTACGAAGCTCGGTATTTTCTATTGGAACACGCCTATTATGCTATGACTTGGGTATATCAGAAGATGAGGCATTACTTCTGTGCCTACACCACATATCTTATATCAAGGATGGATCCCTTAAAATACATCTTTCAGAAGCCCATGCCCACTTGCAAGCTGGCCAAATGGCAAATCTTGCTGAGTGAGTTTGACATTGTCTATGTGACTTAGAAAGTAGTCAAGGGACAGGAACTGGCAGACCATCTTGCTGAGAACCCCGTGGATGGAGAATACGAACCCTTGAAAACATATTTTCCCGACGAAGAGGTATCATTCATAGGAGAAGACATTGTAGAATCCTATGATGGTTGGAGAATGTTCTTCGATGGAGTGGCGAATTTCAAAGGAGTCGGCATTGGAGCTGTCTTGATATCAGAAACTTTTCAACACTATCAGGTATCTGCCAAACTCAGATTCCCCTGCACCAACAACATGGCCGAATATGAAGCCTGAGGGCTCAACATGGCCATTGACATGAACATCCAGGAGCTTTTAGTAATTGGTGACTCAGATTTGCTGGTACATCAGGTACAAGGAGAATGGGGTACCAAGAAATCCAAGATACTTCCGTACCTGCACCACGTGCAGGAATTAAGAAAAAGGTTCACGAAGATAGAACTTCAGCATGTCCCTAGAATCCAGAATGAGTTCGTCGATGCATTGGCTACTCTTTCATCTATGATTCAGCATCCAGACAAAAATTTCATTGATCCTATTCCAGAGAAAATCCATAGTCAGCCAGCTTACTGTACCCATGTCGATGAAGAAGCAGACGGAAAGACTTGGTTTCATGATGTCAAAGAATACTTAGCAAGGGGAGAGTACCCAGTGTTTGCAAATCACACTTAGAAATGCACACTCTGAAGATTGTCCAACTATTTCTTTCGCTGCGGAGGAACCCTGTTTATGAGGACTCCCAATTTGGGACTATTAAGATGTGTCGACGCAAAGGAAGCATCCAAGCTACTAGAGGAGATCCATGCTGGGACCTGCGGCCCGCATATGAACGGTTTTGTTTCGACCAAGAAGATACTCAGGGCAGGTTACTTCTGGATGACTATGGAAACAGACTGTATCCAGTATGTCCGGAAATGCCACTGCTGTCAGATACATGCAGACATGATAAAGGTACATCCAAATGAGCTCAATGCAACAAACTCACCATGGCCATTCACCGCCTGGGGCATGGACGTTATTGGACCAATCGAGCTTGCCGCCTCCAACGGACACAGGTTCATCCTAGTAGCCATCGATTATTTCACCAAATAGGTCGAAGCAGCATCCTACAAAGCAATGACTAAGAAAGTCGTGGCAGACTTTGTCCGCGACCGCATTGTTTGTCAATTTGGAATTCCGGAGTCAATTATCACCGACAAAGGTTCCAATCTCAACAGTGACTTGATGAATGCTATGTGCGAGAATCTAAGAATCAAACACAAGAACTCCACAACCTACGAACCTCAGATGAACAGAGTCGTAAAAGCTGTCAACAAAAACATCAAGAAGATATTGAGGAAATGATAGAAAAGCAAAAACAATGGCATGAGAAGCTATCATTTTCTCTACTGGGACATCGTACCACAAACCGCACGTCAACCGGGGCAGCCCCTTACATGTTGGTTTATGTAACGACCCGGCCGGTCGTTACATAAAACTTGTATTATAATTACTGTTATTACCTTGTCATAGGTTGGTATTACTGTATTTGAGGTATTAGAGTTGATAGGCTTGAAATCGAATAGTTGTAGTGAGAGTTCAGTCAATTAGCCTTTAAAAATAGCCTTAAAATGGGAAAAGGCAACTGAGAGTTGACTTATTGGTAAATGACATCGGAATGTGGATTTTATGGCTTGGATAGCTTCGTTAGGTGATTTGGGACTTAGGAGTGTGTTCAGAATAATTTTATGATGGCCGGTGTAGAACTAGGCTTGAATTGGTGAAAGTTAGTTTTTGGCGATTCCGGTCGGCAGTGGAAAATAGGCTATCGAGGTCGGAATGGAATTCCGACAGTTGGAACAAGTTCGTAATGTCATTTTGGATATGTCTGCAAAATTTCAGGTCAATCGGAGTTGATTTGGATAGTTTCGGCATCATTGGTGGATTTTAGAAATATCAAAGTTCTTAGGCTTGAATCCGATGCAAATTTGGAGTTTTGATGTTAGTTTTGGTGTTTTAAGAGTGCAACTAAGTTTGAATGATGTTATGGTATATGTTGGTAAGTTTGGTTGGGGTCCCGAGGGGCTCGGAATTGATTTCGGGTGATTAACGGACTCATTCGAACTTAAAAACATAGCTGGTTTTCTGGTGTTTCTGCACAGGTGCTTTACCTTATGCGAACGCGGAGGTAGGCTCGCGTTCGCATAGAGGAAGTTTTGGGGCAGGGACTTTTGTTCTATGCGTTCGCAACTGGGCAAGTGCGAACGTGGACAGTAGGTGGACTGGGCATCGCGGACGCGGGCGTAGGGGCGCGTTCGCGTAGGGTATCAGTGCTGAGGAACCCCCCAGGCCATTTGGTCTATGCGTTCGCGGGCCTGGGGGTGCGAACGCGAAGGTTTGTCTAGCAAGGCATTGCGAACGTGGCCTAGGGACCGCGATCGCGAAGGGTAATGGAGGCTGGTCAACGCGAACGCGGCCCGTTGACCGCGAACGCGAAGAGTATTGACCTGGGCAGTATTTAAATATTTCATCCGCGACTTAAACCCCTTTTTACACCATTGTTGTACGGAAAAGAGCTCTTGGGGGCGATTTTGAAGAGGGAAATCCTTGTTCTGCATTGAGGTAAGTGTTCTAGTCATTAAAACTCGATTATGGGTGATTATAGGACCTAAAACCAGTGTAAATTCATGGGAAATCAGTAGAAAAATAAGATTTTGGGGCATGAGATTATGAGACTTTCAAGGGTCGATTTTAGGGGTCAAAAGGACTCCGATTTTGGTGTTCTTTAAATGTACGGACTCGTGGGAAGATGAATAACATTTTTCTGTAAAAATTTCTGAGTTTCGGGACGCGGGCCCAGGGGTCGGGTTTTGACCGGTATCGGATTTTTGAGTTATATTCGACATTTTTCAATTGGAATTCGTTCCTTAAGAATATATTGATGATAAAAATCTGAACTTGATAGATTTGGAGCCTTCAGAGGTTGATTCGAGAGGCAAGCGCATTGTGGAATAATTTCGGGCTAGTTTTGAGGTAAGTAATGTCTTTAAATCCTGTTCTGAGGGTATGAAACCCTGGACTATGCACCTTTTCACGGGTTTTGAAATGAAAAGGTGGAAACTTTGGAAACATCTTTACTATTTAGGCGACTATTGAGTTGCGAAACCGATTTTTAATCCTTTGCTTAATTAGTATTTATACATTATGATATGTTTTGGGCTGTAAGCCATGTTTGGGGCCTAGTGCCGATTTGTTTACCCATTGGGGTATTTGTTTACTATTTACCTCACTGATATGTTATGATTTTTCACTCAGTCTTTTCTGTGAAATTGTTTTGACACTCAGAGTATTTTGATACTACTTCTTAAAAATGAAATACTGTTTTTGGGTCGAGAACCCGGTATATTATGGCCTGAAGGGCAAATCGAGAGTGTCTGAATGAGTGAGGCTGCTGGCCTATATTGTGAGGATGATATGCTATGAGTGAGGTTGCGGGCCTATATTGTGTGTGAATTATGCCATGATGTGGCTTATTATTGAGCTTGGGCTGTAGGAGCCCCTCCGGAGTCTGTAACACACCCCCAGTGAGTGCCGGTACCGATTGAGCGATGCCCGGGGGGCTTATGAAGAGTGATTGTGAGGTTGCCTGATGGGCAGAGTGATTGTGAGGTTGTCTGATGGGCAGAGTGATTGTGAGGTTGCCTGATGGGCTGATACTGAAAAATATTGTTACGAGAAATGATTATGGCCCGAGGGGCAGTTTTATGAAAGGTTTTACTGAGTTTTCAAACTTGTGAACAACTAATTTTTGACCACACTCAAATGTTATACTATTTTAGTTTAAATATTCCTTTTAGGCCTAATATTGATGTTTTAAGCTTTTATCTTACACTTAGTAGATTTTATTTAATTAAAATAAATAAATAAATAATAATAATACTCACATTCTTAAAGTGTGAATATATATATATATATATATATATATATATATATATATATATATATATATATATATATATA
>ML266161.1:823-30106 GCA_005239495.1 Nicotiana undulata | reverse complement strand
GAGAGTGTCTGACTGAGTGAGGCTGCTGGCCTATATTGTGAGGATGATATGCTATGAGTGAGGTTGCGGGCCTATATTGTGAGTGAATTATGCCATGATGTGTCTTGTTATTGAGCTTGGGCTGTAGGAGCCCCTCCGGAGTCTGTAACACACCCTCAGTGAGCGCCGGTACCGATTGAGCGATGCCCGCGGGCCTTATGAAGAGTGATTGTGAGGTTGCCTGATGGGTAGAGTGATTGTGAGGTTGCCTGATGGGCAGAGTGATTGTGAGGTTGCCTGATGGGCAAAGTGATTGTGAGGTTGCCTGATGGGCTGATACTGAAAGATATTGTTACGAGAAATGATTATGGCCCGAGGGGCAGTTTTATGAAGAATTTTACTGAGTTTTCAAACTATGATTTACTTCGTTTTCACACTGTTTTACTGAGAATTTTACTGAGATATACTGATATTGCACTTGTTTCAAAGGTTTTCTGGAAACTGATTTCGAACTCATTATTTGATGAATGCTACGTGGTGTCTTGGTATTTTACTGGTTTGTGGAATTGTGTACATGTTTTGTGTGTTTATATTACTTAGACTGTGATTTATTTTCATTACTACTGAGTTGGCATACTCATAAAGACTCCATGTGCCTCTGTGCACAGATCCTGGTACTAGTTCGCAGCAGTAGCTGATGCAGTTTGATAACAGCATTTTCACGGGATTTCGAGGTAGCTGTCCAGCGTCCATAGCTTCTCCATTTCCATTCCCTATTTAGCTTTAGTATTTGATTCAGAGACATATTTTATAGTTTTAGCAGAGTTAGATTTATTCATTCGTAGATGCTCATGACTATTGACTCCAGTTCTTGGGAGGTTTATTTAGAATATTATGGGGACGCTAAGACTTAATTATATTATTTATGCTATGGATGCATGCTTATTATTTAATTGTGAACTGCTATAATCGAATAAACGCGTAGTAAGGTGATGGTTTGCTAGCCTAGTTCCACGATAGGCGCCATCACGGCCCTTTAGGATTTGGGGCCGTGACAGTTTATGGTACAGAAGTTGTCATTCCTGCCGAAGTTGAGATTCCATCCTTAAGGATCATACAAGAAGCTGAACTCAGCGATGTAGAGTGGGTGAAAAGTCGTTATGAACAACTAGCCTTCATAGACGGAAAGAGAATCAATGCAGTATGTCACAGTCAACTATATCAGAATAGAATGTCCAGAGCCTTCAACAAAAGAGTCAAGCCAATACAATTCACACCGGGGCATCTGGTGTTAAAGAAAATTTTCCCACATCAAAATGAAGCCAAAGGGAAGTTCTCTCCGAACTGGCAAGGTCCATACCTGGTTCACCGAGTTCTGAAAGGAGGGGCCCTCATACTTGCAGAAATGGACAGAGAAGACTGGCCAAAGCCAATCAAATCAGACGCAGTCAAACGCTACTATGTGTAATCTTTACGCTTTCCTTATATGATGTAAATTGAACTTCGCCTGACCTGATTCCCATTTAAGAGGGGATACGTAGGCAGCTCTATGGGTTCGGTCACAATTCAATAAAAATTTCCATTTTTCCCCGCAATTGGAAACTGGGGCAGAATTTTGAGGAGGACCCTCAAAATTCTGAAGTAAGTTCAGCCGATTGCCACACGAGCAGCAGTCAGAAACATCAATCCATCAAGCTGGGGCATAATTTTGAGGAGGACCCTCAAATTTCCGTAGCAAGAGAGGTTGCAATGTCTTGAACCACGTCACGGTCGTTGGTTCATCTAAAAACCTATTTTAAATATACATTATTACATACTTTTCCAAAATCATGCATACTTATTCTTGGAACAACTTTGTTTAGCAAACACTACCCCGGTGATACGAACGGTATCATCATATCAAGACGAACAAGTCAAGCAAAGCCAGCGGGGATACGAACTAACCTTCCCCATTTACAAAACTCATGATTTTTCTTTGGATGCAGGCATAAAGAAAAAAAATGCGGAGAAGTCACAAATTTCATCACAGTTGCAAATGCTAAAGTTCGATGTCAGCATGGAGAATTAGCATGTTCAAAGTCATGATTTCTCGAAACCATCACAATTGCCGACTGTTGTTATCAGTACAAAACGTACGATGCTCCGTAGTCACAATACCAACAATGGTCATAACATTTCAATCTATTATCAGCTAAGTAATTTCATTGTCATTTATTCCATCTTGCATAAGGCTGCCATTCTGCATTCTAAGGCTAAGCTCTACCTCCATCTGCATTCTTGCATAAGGCTACCTTTCTGTCTTCCGAGACTAAGCACTGTCTCCATCTATATTCACACCTTTGCATAAGGCTACCTTCTGCCTTCCGAGACTAAGCATTGTCTCCATCTGCATTCTTTCATAAGGCTACATTTCTGCCTTCCGAGACTAAGAACTGTCTCCATATGTATTCTTGCATAAGGCTACCTTTCTGCCTTCCGAGACTAAGCATTGTCTCCATCTGCATTCTTGCATAAGGCTACCTTTCTGCCTTCCGAGACTAAGCGTTGTCTCCATCTGCATTCTTGCATAAGGCTACCTTTCTGCCTTCCGAGACTAAGCACTGTTTCCATCTGCATTCTTGCATAAGGCTACCTTTCTGTCTTCCGAGACTAAGCACTGTCTCCATCTGCATTCTTGCATAAGGCTACCTTTCTGTCTTTCGAGACTAAACACTGTCTCCATCTGCATTCTTGCATAAGGATACCTTTATGCCTTCCGAGACTAAGAACTATCTCCATCTGCATTCTTGCATAATGCTACATTTCTGCCTTCCGAGACTAAGCACTGTCTCCATTTGCATTCTTGCATAAGGCTACCTTTCTGCCTTCCGAGACTAAGCATTGTTTCCATCTGCATTCTTGCATAAGGCTACCTTTCTGCCTTCCGGGACTAAGAACTGTTTCCATCTACATTCTTGCATAAGGCTACCTTTCTTCCTTCCGAGAGTAAGCAATGTCTCCATCTGCATTCTTGTACAAGGCTACCTTTCTGCCTTCCGAGACTAAGCACTGTCTCCACTTGCATCGTTGCATAAGGCTACCATTCTACCTTCCGAGGTTAAGCTCTACCTCCATCTGCATTCGCATCTCTGCATAAGTCTACCATTCTGCCTTCCGAGGTTAAGCTCTACTTCCACCTGCATTCTTGCATAAGTCTACCTTTCTGCCTTCTGAGGTTAAGCTCTATCTCCATATGCATTCGCATCTTTGCATAAGGCTACCATTCTGCCTTCCGAGGTTAAGCTCTACCTCCCTTTGCATAAGGCTACTTTTCTGCATTTCAAGGCTAAGCTCTGCCTCCAATTTACTTTTTCATCGAGACTAAACGTTGTCTCAAGCACTGTTTATTTCGCTTTTCTTACGCGCTAAGCTCTGCCCCTCAATTTGCAAGACTAAGCTCTATTTTATCTGCATCATTGTACTGCATTTTTCATGGGCTGAAGTATCGCCAACCTATCCAAAGGCGTCATCGTTCGGAGGCACCATCTTCATGGCCCGAGAACATCATGCCATAGTCTTAGGATCTCTCTCAATTTTGCATATCATTATTCAAAGGCGTTATGGTTCGGAGGAACCATCCTCATGTAACGAGAACATCATTTCATGGCGTCGAATCCTGCATCAAGCAATCCATGGCCCAGGACATCATGGTCTGAGGACGTCATCCCTTAACCGTCCGAAGACAGTATTTATGGTTCGACGGGAATTTGCATCATGTTTAAATTACGCAGCGTATATGCTTGTATTGTTTATTTGCACGTAATCCGGCGAGCAACGGCCATCCTAGCAGGAGCAGTCCCGCTCCAGTTCTCCCAACCATCCTCGTAAGCTGTTTATTCATCCAACTCTTTATGTTGCGCCCGTTCTTGTAAAAACTTCATCGGTACACATCGCCGATGACTCCTGAACTACATACGGCCTGATTCCTGTAAAATCAGGGATATGTAGGCAACAAGGAAACCAGGGTACGACCTAAATCTCTTCAAACCGTTTCGCTCGGTCAAAATTGGCCATCATATCTTTACCCGACAACTCTTACATCCTTCCCGGGTAAAGAGGGGAAGCTGTTGATACCCATTTTTTTCTCAAACTATTTTTAATTTGCATATATACCTTCAAAAATCAGTTTGATAACAATTGGTATTTTCCTGTAATTTTCCAACATTTACTTCTAATTTATCCAGTACTTTTATACCTAATAATTAATCATAAATTGCATTACAAATAGTTTCAAAATATTTCTTGGCTTAATATATCATTTTTGGTCCTATTAGGATTTAATTATTCCACAAATTAGCCAAATTGGCATTATTTGGCTATAATTGCAATAACTTTGCAATTATAGCCTAACTATATATTTTTTGCTATTTTCACTAAATAATTAGTCACTTGCATTTTTAAATACTAGTTAATCACCTTAATTTCATCTATTTAGCCTTAATTTCATTTGTATATAATTATTAGCCATTTTATTAATTATTTATCTATTTTTAACGGGTATTTAACAAATAGCCACTTTTAATTCAATTTTATTCAATTCTACCCGGACCCCCAACCCAATTAACTAGCCCAAATAACCCAAGCCCAATTCCCAAATTACCCGACCCAGCATCTGATTAAATCTTGGTCGTTGATCAATTTTGATCAACGGCCCAAATTCGCCCTTACCATTAATAACTCCTAAAGACTAACCCCCCTCTCTCATTCATTTCCCCGCTTCACCGTCTCTCTATATCTCTCTCTCTCTCTCTCTCTGGTTCTCTCTAGAATCTTTCTCCTTCGATGAATTTTCTCTCTCTTTTCCGGCCACCTCGCCTGCCGGAAACCATGAGTGCACACCGTTCCTAGCCTATGTCTCTCACCACGCCGGCTTGACACTGTTCTGAGGTCCTTAGGTGAACTTGGAGCGGTTCAATTCCCACCTATGGCCTTTCATGCCATTTTCCGGCCATCTCCGGTCGTCCGAGTAAGATCTTTACACTTTTCGGTTGAAACCGGTAAAATTTTAAGTTTTTCTTCTCCTCCCTGGGTTCTCTCTTGAAACCCTAACTTCTAAAACTTCCGATCTTTCTAGATCTGTAACAGATCTATTTCGAGTTGTTTTGATGATTGCTTCAAAGGTTTTCCATTTTTTCCTAAAATGATTTTCCGTCTACTAAACTAGGGTTCTTGAATTTTTTTTTTAAATAGCATTTTTTTCCTGATTTCTAGCCTTATTATATGATTCTCATCATGTCTATCGTTATCTAAACCTTCTCACCTTTGTTATGGTTCATTTTCACTAAAAACCCTAGGTTTTCGGTTTAACTCTATATTCTGAGTGTGTTTTTGATGATGCATTTGTGCATGTATTTGATTCTCATGAGCTTCCTAAGTCTTTATGGTTTTTCCCTATTGTTTGTTTATTAGTGTGTTGATTCTTTGTTTCTTCCTCTTATGTTGTGCTTGCTTATTGATCTCTCTAATTGTTACTATCCTTGTTAACTGTGAGTGTTAGGGTTTTTGCTCTTGTCCTGTCGATTGTACCATATCGTATTCTCCTATGTCTTTCAATTGCTTGCTATGCTCTGCATGAATCCCAATTTAAGCTTCTAATTTTGCCTAATGTGTGTCTATGCCATTTTAATCAGTACTGTTTTGACATTTTGAATCCTTGAATGATTGTGATTAGTACTCTACTAATTCTTTTACACAATGTTCTCTATTGATTCTGAATACTTCCTTAAATATGTGATACTTTCCCTAATTGGTGTTAATTTCCTATAATGTGAACCTCACTCGAGGATTTCTTGTTGATTTTCAGAATTCCCTGCCTTATTTCTATGAACAATTATGTCAAATTAATTCACACATGCTTTCCTTAATTAAAGTATTCTGAACTTAGCCCCTATTACATGTCTTATACTTTGTTGAAATTTATTTCCTTATGTGTTACCATCGGTCTATATGATTTTCTTTCCTTATGTTATCATTGTTTGTATCCGTTTGAATATTGACTCCTTAATTAAAGGGAGTACTGATATTAATGTGATTCTAATTGATGTGCACTTCCATAATTTTGCTGAACTATTATTTGTTACCTTATTTTCTGCCTATTTTTAAAAACTATAAGTACCCTTCACTCTTTCATTAAGACGGAGGAACTGACTGGTTTAATACCTCTCTCTCACACAATTAAAACTTTCTTCTCTCTTCTCTCTTCTTTGTGCTACTTGTTACTACTCTAGTTAGCCGGCTGCAAGCCAAGGCTAACTATTGTGCTCTCCTCTACTTTGTGTTTACTTTCTTCACTTCAATGGTATGTTCTAATTCAAATTCCAGTTCTCAAATCAATATATTTCTATTGCTACTTCAATTTATTGTGTTTCTGATATGCTTCTATCTACGATTTTCTTGTTCAACATGTAATTAAAATCTCTACTTCATCTAGTATGTTAAGTTATGCTTTATGAACTTAAAACTTGTTTCAATGTATTCTACTCTACTCATATGTTTGTACATTAGTTTTGATTAGGGCATACTCTACTGCCTTAAGCTGTTTGATGTTGTTATGTTTAGTCTAATCCTACACTATGCTATACCCCAGTTCCATGAACCCCTTAAGAGCTTCTATTATGTACCTCTTTGTACTTCTGCCTGTTATAATCACTACTTTGTACCTTTATGTGTCCCCAATCCCTCACTACCTTGTTTGTGGTTGTTAAACTTGCCTTGGTATGTTGTTCTGATCCTAAAATGTTAATGTATTCATTCTAGTTGCCTTACTCTTTTCAAATTGTTTTACCGAATAAAGTCCTTTACAAAAACTCTTTTTTAAAACCAGTTCTTCTTGTGTAAAACTATTTCCTTACTCAAAGCTTTCAAAACTATGTCAAGCACTCTCACTTTACTCCTAGATCCTTAGGTTCTACCCCCTTTGTGTTAGCATTGCTTTGGGATCCTTGATCTCCCTCTGAACTTTGACACACTAAGGCTGGCCCTTACACACCGCACTTACTCTACTATGGCTATGAAATATGGGTGTGAGCACTGCCCGGGATCCCTTGAGGTCCTTAGGGAACTTTGACACACCCGGATTATGAGAAAGGTTGTGAAACACCACCTGACATTGAGGATATGGATATCTGGGCCTATACTGCAGGCTCCCTATAGATAACTTCTTATTTTTCTTATTTTGGCTATGTAATTCATGCTCAATGGTTTGTAATAATTATTTGTAAACAACTTTGGGGTTGGATAGTGAAAAGGGAGGGTAATATGTACGTTGTAGTGTAATCAAGGGTAGAAACCATGCTTCCTAGGTTTACTTTCTTCTGTGTGCAATAGACTCCATGTTTCGGCATAACACACAAAGTATGTCATGCATTAGATACCATGTCCCCCTAGGACTCATATATATTGTTTCCTTCAGCATCTCATCATTACTACTATCACTTAGAAATCATGTCTCTAAGGTAAATAATAACATAAAATAAATTGTCACCATGTGATTTTGCCCTATGTGAGTCTTACATGTCCTTCTATGCATTTAAAAATCCTATTATGGATAAATATGTTAACATAAGTTGTTATTCATGTCTCTTAGAAATCCTATTCTAAGGTACACAACATTAAAACAAGTTGTTACTTCTGCCTATTCTGAAATTGTGCATAATGCTATGATTTCTGTGTGCATTTAGAAACCCTGCTTTAGTGATTCTGCATGTGCATCACTTTGCATTAGACATCATGTTCTAGGATCACACTCTCCTAATTACACTTGTCTTAATTACTGATGTATGAAAGAAATATGAAACAGTCCACCTCACTCTAAAAACCGGTAACAAACTCCTATGTATTCTGCAACACTTAGAACTGCATGCTCTAAGGTGTAACAACCTTAAAATTGTTAACGCTCTTGAAAACTGTTATATATGATCCCACACCTAGGCAAGCCTTAGGTAATCAACCTTAAACAAAAATGAAACTGTCCTTTGTGATTACTGTCTAACTATCAGCATGCTTAAAATCAGTAGGCAAAACTGATTAGGACTTCCTCTCTGAGTTATGCAATAAGTCTGTCTCTCTGTTGCTATCACTTAGATACCATGATTAGGATATGAATTTAAACCAAGACCTTAACTGTGTTTGAGTCATGTTGATTCTGTGTCTTATTTGTGGAGGTATTTGAGCCTTTCCTGCTTATATGTTATTCCCCTATCTGCAATCCAATCTGTTTTTCTATATGTCGCCTTAGCATTTTACCTTTAAAACCTGAGGGTCTGCCTAGAACCTCCTGTATAGGATAGAAGTCCTAAATTTCTCTGGAACTAATAGTAAGGGACGGGTAACAGCATGCAATAGAGTTCATGACCAACACTCGTATTAGTTACCTTCACGGGGTGGGAAAGGTTAGATATGGATATGATGATCGGTGCGCTAATACAACGTGTAGCCCCTCTTTGAGAAGTGTCATACCGGGCATTGCATTAATGTGATCCATATTATAAACAAACCTAGGATACCCCTTACTCCCATAAACATGTTGGACTATAATACTTTTCAAAAAATCTATTGGCTATTAAACGTTTTCAAACTGGCAACCTATATGTGCTTAGGCTATGAATATTTCAAAATCCCCTACTATTTAGACATTAATTGTTTACTTGCTAATTGTACAAATTCACAAAAGCTATTTGGCCGGGAACCATACTTGTGGATCCTGAGGGGTGCCTAACACCTTCCCCTTAGGATAATTTCATGCCCTTACCCTGTCTCTGGTTATCAAACTTAGTTGTAAATGAACCCCAATAGGTTCCTTAACTCACCTCAAAATCTTTAGGTGGCGACTCTTCAAAATATGCAAACCCCTTTACCAAAAGGAATGAGTTGTCCTAACCAATGTCATAAACCCTTTTAAACCGGCCCCGAAAGGAGTGCTCGGGGAAAAAGGGGGCGCGACACTAAGTTCCAAGGAAGATCACACACTTGCTCCACTGATATTATCATATATATATCGGGCATTGACACAGTGTAAGTCTGGGGCGACATTCTTTGAAGTTTGCAGTATCCTTCTATTAAAGTGGTTAATTGAACACCTTCACCATCATCCAAAATTTATGAGCTACGGCCCAAGAAAGAGCAACTTTATTGAGAGCTACGAAGAGAGAGTAAAAGATTACAACTCTCTAGAAGGGGGTGGAAGCTTGGATCGCCCACTTTAGAACTTTAAAGGCAAACCAGATTGAGTGGACTTTAGGATGGCTCTCGGTGAGGGAAGTCATATATATGACAGCCACAAAAAATTATTTGCTATTGATGGGCTTGAGAAGTGTCTAACCATATGCACTGCAAATGGTTCTAAGACAATTGGGAAGATATAAAGTGGAGCTTGAGGATGAAGACCTGAGTGTCCAAGTTATGGAGCTGCACCCCGAAGCCTCACTTCCCGAGGCTTTAGTCAAACAAATCTGGAATGGTTGGTGATACTTGAAAGAGGATACCAAAATTCCCGATCTTACAAGAGGTGAAGTAGATCCGGGTTATGACACATGGTTCGAAAGAAGGAACGACATTGATGAGGAGCCAGAACCCGAGACGGAAAGGCCCGCCAAAAGGCCTCAAATTAAAGCTTTTGATGAAAAAGTCCAAGAACGGTTGGCCTGGGGAGAAAAGGAAAAGAAATATCAAGCCATTATCCATGCTTTGGAGGAAAAGTTGAGGAACCTTGCCTTTGACAATGAGTTACAAGCACATGTAGCCGAAGGTCTAAAGAGAAAATTGACCCGAGAGAACAAGGTGCTCCGAGCCCAACTCCGGGACATAAGGATAGCCGCCGAAATGCCTGTAAGGAGCGAGAGAGATGAAAAAATCATCAACAACTTAAGAATGAAGGTCCACGACTATGCACCTGACTTGATAAAGACCAAAAAAGATTTGCTAGATGCTCAAACAAAATTAGCTAAAGGAGTAGAAGAACATGCCCACCATTTGAAACAGAAATATGACAAAGAAATAACAGTTCTAAAGAGAAAGCTGTTTACCCTTGAGAATGAAATGGTCCAGCAAACCAAAGATTTTAAGACAGAAAAAGAGCATTGTTACGCATTAATTTGCCAACTAGAAGAAAGTGTGCAACAACTACAGGACCAAAACAACACAAGCGCACAAGTGTTGGAAGCTCGGGCACAACAAATTGGGCGTCTGCTTCAAGAAAAAGGAGTTATCTGAACAAGGATCAAGGAGATAACTGACTATTTCATGACAAAATATCACGAGTGTGAAGACATGAATAGGTCCATGTTTTTCTCTTCCATGATGACCTTCGTCCACCAGGTAATGGATGACTTAGACCGTCTTCAGGAAGATATCGCACGAAGGCCCCCGCAAAGACCATCTGATGCCCCACAGGCTCCTAGAAGAATAGAGGCTCTTATGTACTTTGGAGTTTTCAATCTTTGTTTCTTTTTCTCGAGTATGTACTTTACTTTCTCCGAATTTTGTTCGAAGTTGTCTCGTTATTTATTTCGAGTCTGTATTGTTTTCCTTTATAGTAGTCAGCACTTTAATTCCTTGTAATAGAAAAACAAAAATATCTTTGCTAATGAAATGAAAATGTGCGTGGTTTTCCATACTTATTACCTGAACTACGTAATGATCTTATTCATGTGGCGTCATGATACGTAGGCAATCCACGTAGGATTCGATCATTATAAAGAAAGAAATTAAGAAAGTAAAAGGGGAGATCACAAAATTGGGATGAAATACACAGCCGTTGCAAAACATTTAGAAAACGTTTAGCTATATAAATGCATTGCATCCCCAATATGCGATTCCCTATGCGTTAAATATCTCAAACTAACAAGGTTGTTGTGTATTCTTTAAAGAACATGTTCTATTTTTTAGGTGGTTAGTTTTGTGGTAATCTGGCTTCACATACTTACTTCACGAGATCTAAAGTAAGTATCGCCATGGCCTCATAAAGTCATCTGCCCAGTATCTACGGTGACGTATGCTAGAAATATGGGACGCATGGTCCAAAGGCGGGGAACCACCCAGCACTATCCCTGGATTCCTTTAATTGATCCCCAGGACGGGAGGAACTACCAATGTCCCTATCAGTAACCAACCTATTCATCCCGTTCGAGTACACCACCATGTCAGCTAACTTCACTGGTATGCCTTCCGAGGTTCGCCCTCAGGCACCATCTTCAGGAATAGCATCTACAGTGTTCATAGCACCACCAACCTTTACTATGGCACAACCAACACTGCCTCGACAAAGCTTTGAACCATCAACATTCACTTTCCAAGCACCCCAATTTCAATTGGACACCGCTCGTGTTACCCCAAACTCTTATCCTCAGCACCCACAATATGAGTCTTCCATAGAACATCAAAGAGCCGTGAAAAACCCTAAACAAGAAGATATAACACTAAAGATGAAAAGCATCGAGCAAAGCCTCAAGAATATGCAGGGCCTAAGTGGCCAAAAGAGCATTTCATATGTTGATCTGTGCATGTTCCCTCACGTGCACTTACCCGTTGGCTTTAAAATGCCAAAATTCGAAAGATATGACGGGCATAGAAACCCGATCTCTCACTTAAAGCGATATTGTAACCAGCTAAGGGGTGTTGGTGGAAAAGAGGAGATGCTATGTAACGACCCAGTCGGTCGATACGTAGAGTTTGCATTATATTTACTGTTAATTCCTTTTCATAGGTTGGTTATACTGTCCAAGATGTATTAGAGTTGGTTAGCTCGGGCTTGGAATGATTATAGAAGAAATTAAGACACTTAGTCTCTAAAAGTAGCTTTAGAGTTAGAAAAGTAAACCAAGAGTTGACTTATTGATAAACAACCTCAGAATGCGCATTTTATGGCTTAGATAGATTTTTTAGGTGATTTGGGACTTAGGAGTGTGTCCGAAATATTTTTGTGATGTCCGGTGTAGAATTAGGCTAGAATTGGCGAAAGTTAGTTTTTGGCAATTTTTGGTCGGCAGTGGAAAATAGGCTATCGGGGTCGACATGGAATTTCGACAGTTGGAACAGGTTCGTAATGTCATTTTGGATATGTCTGCAAAATTTTAGGTCAATCGGAGTTGTTTTGGATAGTTTCGGCGTCGTTGGTGGAATTTAGGAATTTCAAAGTTCATAGGCTTGAATTTGATGTGATTTTGGTGTTTTGATGTTGTTTTTGGTGTTTCGAAGGCTCTACTAAGTTCGAATGATGTTATGGGATGTGTTGGTATATTTGTTGAGATTTCCGAGGGCCTCGGGAGGATTTTGAAAGGTTAACGGATCAATTTAGACTAGAAGAAAAGCTGCTGCATTTTTTACAGCAGCATGAACAGTAACTCGGATGAACAGTAACTCGGGTGAAAAGTACTCGGATGAACAGTAACTCGCGTGAACATTAACTCGCGTGAACAGTACTTCGGTGAACAGTACTCGGGTGAACAATAAAACGTGTGAACAGTATTTAAATAAACCCTCCGTGACCATTAAACCCTTTTACACCATTTTTGAACGGGAAAAGAGCTTTGAGGCGATTGTGAAGAGAGGAAATCATTGTTTTTCATTGAGGTAAGGATTTTGGACCCTAAAACTCGATTATTTTTTATTAAGGAACAAAATATCAGTGTTTAATTCAAGAAAATCAGTAGACAAAAAGTGGAGTTAGGGCTTGAGATTATGAGACCTTCTAGGGATGATTTGAGGGGTCAAACGAACTCTGATTTTCATGTTCTTTATATTTACGAACTCGTGAGATGATGAAGAATATTTTGGTATAAAGTTTGTCGAGTTCCAGGATGCGAGCCCGGGGGTCGGGTTTTGACTGATTTCGGGTTTTGTGCTTAAAATCGATATTTTTCAATTGGAATTCATTCCTTTAGCATAATTTGATGATAACAATCTGAACTTGGTAGATTTGGAGCACTCGGAAGTTGATTCGATAGGCAAGCGTGTTGCAGAGTAGATTTTCGGGCTAGTTCGAGGTAAATAATGTCTTTAAATCCTGTCGTGAGGGTATGAAACCTCGGACATCGCATCCTTTCACGGTTTTGGAGTGACGCACACACTGGGTGACGAGTGTGGGGCGTGCACGAACTTGAAATTTGGAAATATGTCTCTTTTTAGGCAACTATTAAGTTGCGAAACTGCTTTTAAAGCCTATGCTTAATAGTATTGATATATTTTTGATATATTTGGGATGTAAGCCATGTTTGGGGCCTAGTGCCGATCTGTTTAACCCCTTGGGGGCTACTTTACTTATATTACTCACTTATAAATTATGATTTTACACTCAGTCCTTCTTGATAATTGTTTTGACACTTTGAGTTACTGATATTATTCCTTGAAATGAAATACTGTTTTGGGTCGAGAACCCCGTTTATTGTGGCCCGAGTGGCATGTTGAGAGTGTCTGAATGAGTGAGGCCAAGAGACTATATTGTGAGGATATTTATGATATGAGAGAGGTCGAGTGCCTGAGAGATGAATTAGTACTATGATTTGGCTTGTTTATAGCGCTTGGTCTGAAGGAGCCCCTCCGGAGTCTGTACACATCCCCAGTGAGCGCAGGTACCTACTGAGTGCGAGTACCGAGTGCCGAGTGATGAGTGATTGGGTGGAATGAGTGGCAGTAAGGTTGCCCGAGGGGCTGATGCTGAGTGACTGTGAGGTGCTGAGTGACTGTTACTGAGAGATGGTGAGGTGCTAAGAAACTGATTATGAGAGATGAATTGACCCGAGGGCAGTTTTATAATGATATTTTACTGAGTTTTGATTATGATTCGTTTCGTCTTTAAAACTGATATTTTGGGAGTTTTTATTGAGAAACATTTGGGAAAATATACTTGTTCAAAGGATATTTATTGAAAATGGTTTTCAAACTTATGTATTAAATGTATACTTTATGGAGACTCGGTGTTTTACTGTTTTGTGGATTGGTGTATTTGTTGTTGTGTGTTTGTTATTCTTCAGACTGTGATTTATTTTCATTACTGAGTTAGCGTACTCATTATTACTCCCTGCACCTCTATGTGCAGATCCAGGTACTGGTTCGGAGCAGTAGCCATCCGAGTTCGTTATCGTCAGCTTTGGGATTTCGAGGTAGCTGTCCAGCGTCCGCAGCTTCTCCATTTCCCTTCCTTTATTAGTATTAGCATTTTATTCCTAGACATTGATTATGACATTATCAGAGTTAGTTTTATTCTTAGATGCTCGTGATTGGTTCACTCCAGTCCAGGGGGGATTTGTTTAGACAGTTAGTTTATATTATGGTTGCTTACATACTTAGAAGAATTTTTATACTTCATATGCTGGTATTTAATGATATTGAGTAAATTTATTAAAATAAATGTGTATTTATGTGATGGTTGGCTAGTTCTAGATGATAGAAATAAACAAAAGAATTGTTTACACAAACACTGACACACATGGGACATGAAATGTTTGACTCAACATAGTTTTAGCCCTCAAGTGAACACCAGGCAACTCAAAACATTCATCATATGATAAGTACAATTCTGAGTAAACATAAAGTCAAAGAGCGAGCCTCAAGTTCACAAAAATGACTAACCATAATTATATATATATATATATATATATATATATATATATATATATATATATATATATATATATATATATATATATATATATATATATATATATATTAACAACGGGAGGGTACAATTCATTTACAAACGTACATGTTTGAAACTATACAATCATACCAGACAAGACAAAATGTTCCATGCTACTGCCATGGTTCTACTATTACACCCTTGGGAAAGAATCCGGCGAAGAAAAACCAAGGAGAATTCATTACTAACTACTAAGGAAGTTATGCATACAACTATATATTTTTTTTGTTTTTTTTATATATACAATTGTGTAAACAAAGATCACAAAAATAGCCATCCCACCCCCAATTGAAGAGAATGCATTGTCCCCAATGCATAAGAAATCTAAAAAAAGAGTTCAGAGGTTCCTTGGGCGCACTAAGCGTTATGGGAGTCTGAAGCATGCTGAACTACGGTAGGGTCACCCTCTGATGCTGAAATTGTGGCTGATAGGATCTCAGCTTGAGGAGTGACCTCCACGGATGGAGTAGGGTTCTCCAACTGCCCTGATGATGGAGCGGGGGCTTGAGAGTTGGTAGCCTCGCTCGATGATGGCTGAGTGGTCGATGGATGTGCTTTGGCGACCATATCCGCTAGCGAGTGTTCAATTTCCTTCATTACATCTACTTCTTCTTCCTCTTGTGTAGCTGTAGTGACGGCAACTTGCTTACCCTTGTCTTGAGGACCCTCATCCTCCTCTGACAGTGCATCTTCATCTGTCTCCTCATCATCTGTCTCCCCTTCGTCGGACTCTTCAGTATGTCTGGAATCTGACTAAGAGGGAATGTCAATGGTGCAAGAGGAGCTCGAGTCTGGGAAGTCCCACCAGTCTTCGGCTCGGGAGCTGTCATCAGTGTGGTAAAATCAAAGTCCAATCTAGTAATAGACATTCCAGCTCCCTGTTCACCTTCCTTTGGCAGGAGGGAAGATAAGTCAAACTCCAGGTTCTGCATATTTTGGATCTCACCCTTAAGTGCATCTACATCTTTACGGAGTTGAGGCATGCCTCCAACCTCACCCCGTTNTGGTTTTCAAACTTATGTATTAAATGTATACTTTATGGAGACTCGGTGTTTTACTGTTTTGTGGATTGGTGTATTTGTTGTTGTGTGTTTGTTATTCTTCAGACTGTGATTTATTTTCATTACTGAGTTAGCGTACTCATTATTACTCCCTGCACCTCTATGTGCAGATCCAGGTACTGGTTCGGAGCAGTAGCCATCCGAGTTCGTTATCGTCAGCTTTGGGATTTCGAGGTAGCTGTCCAGCGTCCGCAGCTTCTCCATTTCCCTTCCTTTATTAGTATTAGCATTTTATTCCTAGACATTGATTATGACATTATCAGAGTTAGTTTTATTCTTAGATGCTCGTGATTGGTTCACTCCAGTCCAGGGGGGATTTGTTTAGACAGTTAGTTTATATTATGGTTGCTTACATACTTAGAAGAATTTTTATACTTCATATGCTGGTATTTAATGATATTGAGTAAATTTATTAAAATAAATGTGTATTTATGTGATGGTTGGCTAGTTCTAGATGATAGAAATAAACAAAAGAATTGTTTACACAAACACTGACACACATGGGACATGAAATGTTTGACTCAACATAGTTTTAGCCCTCAAGTGAACACCAGGCAACTCAAAACATTCATCATATGATAAGTACAATTCTGAGTAAACATAAAGTCAAAGAGCGAGCCTCAAGTTCACAAAAATGACTAACCATAATNATATATATATATATATATATATATATATATATATATATATATATATATATATATATATATATATATATATATATTAACAACGGGAGGGTACAATTCATTTACAAACGTACATGTTTGAAACTATACAATCATACCAGACAAGACAAAATGTTCCATGCTACTGCCATGGTTCTACTATTACACCCTTGGGAAAGAATCCGGCGAAGAAAAACCAAGGAGAATTCATTACTAACTACTAAGGAAGTTATGCATACAACTATATATTTTTTTTGTTTTTTTTATATATACAATTGTGTAAACAAAGATCACAAAAATAGCCATCCCACCCCCAATTGAAGAGAATGCATTGTCCCCAATGCATAAGAAATCTAAAAAAAGAGTTCAGAGGTTCCTTGGGCGCACTAAGCGTTATGGGAGTCTGAAGCATGCTGAACTACGGTAGGGTCACCCTCTGATGCTGAAATTGTGGCTGATAGGATCTCAGCTTGAGGAGTGACCTCCACGGATGGAGTAGGGTTCTCCAACTGCCCTGATGATGGAGCGGGGGCTTGAGAGTTGGTAGCCTCGCTCGATGATGGCTGAGTGGTCGATGGATGTGCTTTGGCGACCATATCCGCTAGCGAGTGTTCAATTTCCTTCATTACATCTACTTCTTCTTCCTCTTGTGTAGCTGTAGTGACGGCAACTTGCTTACCCTTGTCTTGAGGACCCTCATCCTCCTCTGACAGTGCATCTTCATCTGTCTCCTCATCATCTGTCTCCCCTTCGTCGGACTCTTCAGTATGTCTGGAATCTGACTAAGAGGGAATGTCAATGGTGCAAGAGGAGCTCGAGTCTGGGAAGTCCCACCAGTCTTCGGCTCGGGAGCTGTCATCAGTGTGGTAAAATCAAAGTCCAATCTAGTAATAGACATTCCAGCTCCCTGTTCACCTTCCTTTGGCAGGAGGGAAGATAAGTCAAACTCCAGGTTCTGCATATTTTGGATCTCACCCTTAAGTGCATCTACATCTTTACGGAGTTGAGGCATGCCTCCAACCTCACCCCGTTCAACTTTCTCCAGACACACCTCAATTTGCTTCAGGCGATCCTCATAAGATTGATGTTGATGTTGAAGAGCTGTTACTGAGGATTGGACGGGAAGCAATACATGTCGAATGATGGTTGGGGGATCCTTCATCAGCTGGTCCACCTTAGCATTTGTGTGCTCAGCTAGGAGACCCAGCTTAGAAAGAGCTGGAAGTGAGACCTGGGGATGTGCAGTGGTGGCCTATGGAGTAGGATGTGGAGTGGCTGTGGATGCAACTGTGGCCTGAGGAGTAGGATGTGGAGTGGCTGTGGATGTAACTGTGGCCTGAGGAGAGGAAGGTAGATGGGGATCTGGAATGTCTGTGTCTGCTGAGAGGGGGATCTACATCTCTATAGGGGTAGAAGCTTCGTTTGATACTGCGTCACTAATACACATGATATCAATATCCTTAAGGGATTTTGCTGGCTTGTCATGTTGTAGCAATGGAGGCACTTCCGCAGCATTACAGAGAGTTGTGATCAAGCAAGGAAACGGGAGTGATGTGGCTTTCTGGTTCGCCCTGACCCCCAACTCGCGAAAAATGATTTCACCCACATCTATTTTGATACCAGTCATGATGCACGCAATCAAGAGTCCTTTCTCAATGTTAATATCTGTTTTATTTCTGCACGGTATCAGGGAGGAAGTGACAAAGCTGAGCCAATAGCGACCCTCCCGTGTGAGACCTTCTTTGTAGATTTTATAGTTCGGTTCAATCCAGGCTGGGGTCCCCTTTGTTATCACAGAAGCTATCCAAGCACGCTCGTTGTCTTTATTGGCTACTTTGGCATCATATTCAGCTGTTCCCGGACTCTAGTCCTCAAACTACAAGTCATTGATGGTATCCTTATCACATAACACATGCTTTCCTCGAACTAGAATTGTTTCGCTATAGACCCTATTTCTCTTGTGTTCAGCTGTCCTTCATCCCCATATAATGCGTAAAATTCCCGCACAGTTGTTTCATTATACTTGATGTTTTAGACGTCAATACCACACAAGAATATAGGTTAAAAGTGTGGTACCCAATTTTTCGAGTGCTGTCTCACAAGAAGAACCTGGTTCTTCTTTGTGTTCCAACTTCTACTGGTGCGTAATAATAAAAGCAGTAAAGTAAAAACACAAAGACTTTTACGTTGAAAACACCTGGCTCAAAAGGTGAAAAAAACTACGACCTACTCCTCAGTAGGATTTGCTCAAAATCTTCACTAAAAACTCTGAGCCAAAACGGACTTACAAAATAAACTCTTTTGTAATCCTAGTACTAACTCTAATCCCTTTGTATCAACTAGCCTCTAGCTAATTTCTACAAGCTTCAAGTTAACTGTAACTTGAACAATGTGTACCTATTACAATTTGCTTCTAAGAAAGCTGATAAGATACAATATTGAAACACCTACTACAATCAACTAGACTCAATACATCAACGATGAAACTGGTTCTTCTAGCTAATCTGTAGCCTTTGTATCGCACAATAAATCTGCTTGCAAAACAACTCTAGGAATTTTGCTTTCATATCTTGATTCACTTCAGTACTTGTGCGTCTCTTTCTCCAGCAGAAATACTTCAAGTATTTATAGAGTCAGCAGTTGAATTTGTCGATCAATTCTAGTTCAACTCTTCCTGGGAGAAAGAATTCGAATTAAACTCAACTTCCTTCCTTTGTTACTTTCCTTGTTGAATTCAACTTCTATTTTCTCATCAGTTTGCAACCTTTTCGCATTAGGATACAATCTCTTGGTTTATTGATACTTCACAATCACAAATATCTCCTATGCATATACGGTTCATGTGTCAGCTATTCAGTTCAAGAATGTGTGCTCTGATGTACCTGGTTCAACTGGTCAGCCTTTGTCAATCTTCAAAACTATGCAGTGACATGGGTCAACAATACTCCTCAGGGACCTCCGTGAAGAATTCTCACTTCCTCTCCTTGATGTTCTCTAGGATGTGAGGATAGTGTTCCTTCAACCTGTTCAGGCTCAATTGTTTTTCTTCTAGGATCTTTTGCTTTGTAAGCCCCTCTTTATACAGACTCATGGAGCCTGTGAACCCAAACCGGAGTTGTAGATCGTCCCCCTTTTTCCTTCTTTCCTCAGCTTGAAAGTCTATTGACGGCAAGGTATCTAGTTGTGCCTCCTCCTTATTAAACTGGGAGGAGTGCTCAGCAGCAGTGGGGGAGGTTTCTGGTCATGGACGTTTTTCCTGTTGTGCATGGTGGCCGCTAGTGGCCCTTTTCTATCCACGAACGGATGGGGATCGCGTTGCTATAGCCTTCTTTGATGCCATTTCTGCAACGAAATAGTGTGTGAGCGATGGGAAAAGCATAGCAAGCATAAGACCAAAAATTTGCAAATGAAACATAAGATGCGATGGGTTATGCGGTCGCATAACCACTATGCGGACCGCTAACCCGTCGCATAATTGCGTACACTCAAAAGAGAATCAATTATGTGATAGGTTATGCGATTTCATAACCACTATTCGGACCGCATACCTATCGCATAATTTTATACTAATGTGGCCCAAGAATTATGCGATCGCAAAACGGGTTATGCGATCGCAAACTTGCAGCAAATTGGCCTCTAAATAGCCCCCTCAACTATTCTTGTTTGAGGTAGCTTTGCGGTCCGCATAACACATATGTGATCGCATAAGCCACCGCAAAATCCCATTTCACCATGCCACTTAGGGTTACTATGAGATGACTTTGCGGACCGCAAACTGTTTATGCGGGCCGCAAAAAGTCATCTTCCCCAATGATTCAACCTACTACCTAACAAGAATTTCCACCTATTTCACTACGGGAACCTTACTTCACCCTCACAGACCCCTACCCAGCAGTTTGGTCTTCAATTAAGCACTTAGGGATCTAAATTACGAACAAAAGAAACAAAAGACACTAAATAAAGAACAAAAACAACACAAAACAAAAGTAACATAAAGGGAAAGGGGAGAAAGTATATACCAGATGTAGAACAGTAGAAGGAGATGATCTTTGAAATATAAGCACACTTGGTTTCGTTTGATCGATCCTTGTTCTAGTTTCAAAATCCAGTTTAGCCTTACTCTTCTTTTTTGTTTTTGTTTGTGATGTTTTAGACTTCAATACTACACAATAATATAAGTTAATTGTGCAGTACCCAATTTTCGAGTGCTGTCTTATAAGAAGAACCTGGTTATTCTTGGTGTACTACTTTATACTGTTTGCGGAATAATAAAGCAGTAAAGTAAAGACATGGAGATTTTTACGTGGAAAACACCTGGCTCAAAAGGTGAAAAAACCACGACCTACTACTCAGTAGGATTTTCTCAAACACTTCACTAAAAACTCTGAGCCAAAACGGACTTACAAAATAAACTCTTTTGTAATCCTAGGACTAACTCTAATCCTCTTTGTATCAACTAGCCTCTAGCTAATTTCTACAGATTTCAAGCTAACTCTAACTTGAACAATGTGTACCTATTACAATTGCTTCTATGAAAGTTAATAAGATACAATATTGAAACTCCAACTACACATCAACTAGACTCAACACACAAACGATGAAACTGTTTCTTCTAGTTGAACTGTAACCTTCGCACACTACTTCTGCTTGCAAAATATCCTGGGAACTTTGCTTTTTCAGAACTTGGTTCACTTTTGTCTTTGTGCGTCAAAAATTCCAGCAGAAATACTTCGAGTATTTATAGAGTCAGTAGTTGAGTTTGTCAATCAATTCTAGTTCGACTCTTCCTGGGAGAAAGAATTCGAATTAAACTCAACCTTCCTTTGTTACTTCTCCTTGCTGAATTCAACTTCTATTCTCTCATCAGTTTGCAACCTTTTCGCATTAGGAGACAATCTCTTGGTTCATTGATAAGTCACAGTCACGAATATCTCCTATGCATATACGGTTCATGTGCCAGCTATTCAGTTCCAAGATGTGTGCCCTGATGGACCTGGTTCAACTGGTCAGTCTTTGTCAATCTTCAAAACTTATGCAGTGACATGGGTCAACAGTTTGTTTTGTGCGAGTATGAGTGCTTGTGCGCAAGTGAGAGAAGTTGTGCGAAGAAGGTTAGGGCTTTTTACCTGGCAAGGATGTGGTGGACAAGTGACCGCATAACACGTTATGCGACTGTATAAGTGTTATGCGGTAGTTTCAGGATGGGTCTAGTTACCTCACAGATGTGGTGCACTATGCAGTCACAATAGTGTTATGTGGACCGCATAATTTGAACTTTCACCGCATTCTTGCAATCCAAATGGGTCTCTTACCTCCAGAATGTGATGCATTTTGCGGTCGCAAAAGTGATATGCGGACCGCATAATGCACATCCTCACCCCATTTTTGCAAGCAAAATCGTTTCACTTTTTGTCCATGTTTGCGACCACTATGCGGTCCGCATAGTCATTATGCGACCGCATAGTTGCAGCAAACTCCCTTGAGTGAATTTTCTTCCATTTCTTCAATATTTTCACTTTAATAAATGCTTCCTCGGCAACGGCGCCAAAATTTAATACGCTCAAATTACACTTTAATAAATAGTGTAAAGCGGTCGATATCAAATATAATAACCTAACTAGGTTGGGGTCGAATCCCACAGAGAATAGGCGTGAAAAGATTACTTGAGTAATGTGAAGCTTAACTTAAATCGTGATTCTATTCCGTTAGCTTAAAGAGAGTATTGTAACGGAGTGAAGTAAGAACAAGTATAATTTTGTAAGATTGTAATAAATTTGATTAACTAAATCAAGGTTGTGTCCCCTTCAATGAAATGTAAGGCTAGCGGTGTTAATATGATATATTTTTAATGGAAAGTCCTTTTGATAAGCAAATGATTTCTAAATGACTACCCAATATTTTTCAATAATTGGGTAGTATTTCCTCTTTATGATTTTTCCAAATATAAAAGAGTTGCAATTAAGAACAATCAATTTATGCCAAATAAAATCCACTTATTCCTAAGCGATTCTATTAAACAAGGTTTAACGCCTTGAGTTTTTGATATTTACTTCTACCAAACTCTAACCCACTTTTCCAAGTACAGAAAGAGTATAATGACACTTGTTAATGTGTGCAACCACCAACAACAAATGAAGAATGGCAAATAAATATATATCAACCAACCATTATATATATATTCAATGGTAAACACCCATTAACATTACACCCATTTAGGGTCCACAACCTTAGTATTTAAAACTAGCCACTCATGCTAAAATACAAAAAGATAATAATATTCAATGTCATAATTCTTACAAAAGTGCAAGATTCTTCCCTCTAAAGCTTCCAAAAGATAGACTATTCAATGCCTTGTATTGTAGCTTCTTTTCAGACAAGATGCCCCCACAAAATCCTAATAAATCTATTTATAGTGGGCTAAAAGTAGGGGCCAATTTTGGACAAAATTGCCCCTGCAGACACATTATGCGACCACATATCTATTGCATAACAGGTATGCGGTCCGCATATTCCTCAAGTCCATCGCAAATCTTCAGATCCATGTTCCAGGTGCCCATCGCAGAAAGGTTATGCGGTTCGCATTGTTGATATGCGACCGCATTTTTCCATCGCATATTTGGGACAACAACCTCTACTGAAATTCTATGATCCATTATGTGACTCGCAAACATGTTATGCGGTCGCATAATGGACCGTATAATCTTCACTTGATATGGCCAAACAGACGGTTTTCATCTGCGGTTTCCTTACGCACTTTGCGGTCTGCATGTGAATTTTGTGGTCCGCATTTGAGTTATGCGGCCGCATGCTTGTCTTCTTTTTTCTCTTTTGCGGCTTTTTGACTTTATTTCCATGTTTTCGGGTCCTCAAGTCTCATGTACTTCAAAACATCAAAACTTCTTAAGAATTAACAAACAAATGCATTTAAAACGAGCTAAAATCTAAGTAATTAGTATTAAATGTGCCAAAATTCTATGGAACATCAATCCTCAAGAAAATGATTTTCTAGAAAATGGAATGAGAAGTTGCCTTTTGCATTATGGGATATCGCACAACCGTGCGCACATCAGTTGAGGCCACGCCTTACTTATTGGTTTATGGAACTGAAGTCGTAATACCTGCAGAAGTCAAAATTCCCTCTCTTCGAATCATTATCGAAGCTGAGATCAAGGATAATGAATGGGTCAAGAACCGGCTGGAACAATTAACTATGATTGATGAAAAGCAGATGGCTGAGGTTTGTCACAAGTAGTTGTACCAACAAAGAGTGGCCCGCGCCTACAACAAAAAAGTGCGTCCTAGAAACTTTGAAGTGGGGAAACTCGTTCTATGGCGTATTCTTCCGCATCATAAGGAAGCGAAAGCAAAGTTCTCTCCAAATTGGAAAGGTCCATATATTATAAGAAAACTGTTGCCAAAAGGGGAAATGTACTTATGAGATATTGAAGGAAATGACCGCGAAACAGCTGTCAATGCGGATGTGGTCAAAAGGTATTATTTTTAACCCTTTTTGCGGTCTTAATACTCTCTGATTGGGATGATGAAGGATTTCATTATCGCTACCCAAACATTGTTAACCCTTTGAGTCGGTTACTTTTCTTTGATCACCCTCTTTGGAACCTGAAGGTCATATTTTAAAAAAAAAGTTTCCTTGAACTGCGTTCGACTTGATTCCGAAAGGATACGTAGGTAGCCTCACTCTGGGGTTCAGCCACACCAAAATATAAATTCAAATTTCTCCCAAAAGTGAAACTGGGGTAGAAGTTATAATGATTTGGCGATGGTTTCGCCTGAAAGGTTCCAAAGTTGTAATTCAATACAAATTCTTTTTACCCCAAATCCTGTTCAAGTCCTTCCGATCAATCGGTAAAGATGTACGAAATTGGAGGATACAGTTACTTGGATATGATACAACCCAATAAGAAAAATAAAATGAGAGAGTCTTATCGGTGAAACCCACACGGGCACCGTGAGGCGATAGTAAGCATGGAAACTGAAAATGAGAGAGTCTTGTTAGTGAAAAATCAAAAAAAGAACTATAAAGAGATGGTGATAAGAGAAATGAGAGATATTAGATGGTGAAAACCTGCAAAGGGCACCGCTGATCGTAAAAGAGGATCATCAGTCACTGACAGGACACAATCCGGGGCAAGGTTTCTCGGTTTTGAGGCATAAGTTGTGATGCATTTCTGATAGTCTGACGGTTTACACGGATCAAGCATCCAGTCCAAGAGGCATGCCATGTTCATTGAAGTCTACATGTACTCCAGATAAGTCCTTCTTTCCTTTCCCAAAAGGTATACCTCTTGTCTAAATTCATTTGTCCATTCGATTGTTTGTTTTGTATTTCAATCCCTTTCGGTCTAACACTATTCCGAAACTGAGACAGAGAAAGGATGGAAAGACTAATTTATAGGGTTCTCATTTGATACGAGCTAATATGCAAAAAGGCACCCAGCCTCGTCAGGTGCATCAAGTCGACCACGATTGGCCATTGCGACGACGCTTAGAAATCAGAACTCTTGGAAGGAGAAAACAAAATTGAGGCACCTATAAAGGCAAATGAAGTTCAATAGGTTGAGTCCCACGTGGATAACCATATCATAAGGTTTGAAAATCCCAGATACCCCAAATTCACTAAAATTAAAGCTGGAAGAAATAGGCCAGAAAGGAAAGGCCTATGAAGGCGAAATAAAGTTGGAAAAGGTTAAGTCCCACTGACTAGCCGTTGCAGCAATAGTTTGAGGAGCCAATAAGTCAAAGTGAAAGGCCTGCAAATGAAAATTAAATTCAAAAAGGTTGAGTCCCACGCGACCAATCGTCATGGAAAAGTCTGGAAATGCCAGAGGTTCTCCAGGGTCAGAAATGCAATCGATATTTAGGAAAAAACCAATTGCAGATGAAAGGGATGAGATGAAGTGAACAAAACATTCAAGGCCACAAAATAAACTACCGTTTCAAACAGAAAAATTGTTCGTTGTTTGAAAAAAAAAGGAAAACAGGTGCAATCCAAAAGAAACTACGCAAGGGCTAGAAACAGCTTTGCAGCAACAACTCAAAAAGGAACGTTTTCTCTAAAGTCCTATTCGCATTCACCCATACTTTGAAATAGTAAAAAAGAAAAGAAATAAGAAATAATGATGAAAATGATGAAAACAGAGGAGAAGAAAAGAAGAAACAAAAACCCAAGATAATTCAAAATGATGACTTTCCAACATAGGGTCTTCACTCCCTAGTTGATGCCAGCATAACCTAATGACTTTCCAACACAGGGTCTCCACTCCCTAGTTGATGCCAGCATAACCTAATGATTTTCCAACATAGGGTCTCCACTCTCTAGTTGATGCCAGCCTAACCTGATGACTTTCCAACATAGGATCTTCACTCCTGTCACGACCCGTTTCCGGGTTGTGATGGCGCCTGTCGTGGAACCAGGCTAGCCAACCGTTACAACAATACTCAATTCATTTACTAGAGAAATTTACTCATCATTGGCTCAATTCATAGAAATACTAACATTTTTAATCATTTAAAACAGTCTAACAAAAGAAATGAGCTCCAACAATCACCCTAGGATCTGGAGTCACGCAGTCATGAGCTACTAACATCAATACAACTGAGAATAATAAAACTGAAGTTTTAAGTTTCAAAGTTCCAATACATAAGGGAGAATAGGGAAAAGAGGGACGAGACAACGAACGCCAGCTGCTACCTCGTCGACTCTAAGAGAATGGCTGCTATCACCGCTCCGCGTCAAATCTCGGTGCACCTGGATCTGCACACACAGTGTGCAGGTAAGTAACGAAAACAACCTACGGTCTGAGGAGGTAGTGACGAACTCAACCTCCGTAAATCATAGTTCAAATAATGAATATTTCAGGAATAACCGAGCATATCAGTGACAATATCCGTAAATAACAATTAAATGCCATGTATGTATTATGCAACTCTCACAGGTGGTCCTCTCGGTACACATAATTCACCATTGGCCCAGGGAAATCCATCCCGTAACATGTACGACGTGGTGACTCAGTCACTAAGTACCGAGGGAGCAGGCCAATTCAGCCTTTCGGAGAAATCCATCTCCGGGATATCATACTCATCCATAATCTGTACCAGGGAAATCCATCCCTCCATATCTCATAAACAGTATCTGTGCCAGGGAAATCCATCCCTCTATATGTCATATCTCGGACAAATCCATGTCCAGGGAAATCCATCCCTCAATATCTGTGCGCTCACTGGGGGTGTAAAGACTCCGGAGGGGCCGCCAAGGATATGGCCCAAGCGCTATATATATATCAATCCCACGAAGGGTATATCATCTCAACATTTGGCTTTAGGCCCATACTCAGCCAGAATTACCAGTCTCCTCACAATACTCTCATTATGTAACAGCCCAAACAATGGCAATGCATGATAAATAAATGAATTCTGAGACTGAAATACGAATACGTGTATAATAACAGGACTGAGTATGCACAAGTAAAGTTCACAATAGAAATAACAGTAACGGACCCTTTCCGGTCTCCACATATAGACATGAAGTCTTATCATTTATACTTGTTATGTTACTTTTAGTTTCTACGCATTAATAGCGTTCACAGTACCGATATCATGATGGAATAACAGTTAAATCGTGCCTGGGGATAAGCCGGGCCATAACAAATCAACCAACACTCATACGCCCATCACTTGGCGAGTGTATCGTAGTAACTATCATCAATTAGCATGTACATTGGGGTTTTGAACCCCTCAGTTCCAAGGTTGAAGCCGTTACTTACCTCGAAACCGGCTCAACTCTACTCGGCCTGGCCCTTTCCTCCAGAATCGGCCTCTAAATGCTCCAAATATATCAAAAATCAATTACATGGCGTCACAATGTGCTAAGGAACAATCCCCAAATCAAAATTTAGCAAAAATACCAAAATCCCGAATTCGGTCAAAACCCGGCCCTCGGGCCCACGTCTCGAAAGTCAGAAATTTTCACAACACTAGGTCCCTTGTCCTTTCCCGAGTCTAACCATACCAAGAACACGAAAATCGGACCTCAAATGGTCCTCCAATTCCCCCATTCTTCCTCTCTTAAACCCAAGCCCTAACCACCATTTTTCTACTGTTTTTACCCATGATTTCAACCTAAAATCGTTCTTAATGCACAACATAACGAGTTTTGAGTCCAAGAAACTTACCTCCTTGAAGAAACAACGAAATCCCTCTTCAAATGCCTTCAAAACCTCCAACCCGTGTGTAAAAATGGTGAAAGAGGACAAATTTCGCGAAGGCTGCCTTTTTATAGTTCTGCCCAGGTATTTCCGCAACATCGGTACATTTCTCGGACCTGCGACTCCGCAGGCGCGACATTTTAACCGCACCTGCGGAAGTCACTTAAACTCCCAGGCTCCGCGCCTGCGATCGATTTACCGCAACGGCGGGCTCGCAGGGGCGACACATTGACCGCGCCTGCGATCCTTCACTTAACACTCAGAGTCCGCGCCTGCGAACCCATCCCCCGCACCTGCAACCTCGCAGGTGCGACCTTCCTTCCGCCCTTGCGATGAATTTTTGCCCCTGCGCCTTCACTCTCGCGTCTGTGATGTCTGCACCTGCGGCCCAAGCATCGCAGGTGCGATCACACCAGCAGTAGCAGCTTGAGCTACATTTCAAGTCCCAATTTCTCCGTTTAACGTCCGAAATCAAACCCGAGCCCCTTAGGACCCCAACCAAACTTATCAACATATCAAACATGGTTATTCAAACTTAGTAGCGCCATTAAAACACCAAAAACAACATCAAAACCATAAACAACTTCCGA
Source organism: Nicotiana undulata (assembly GCA_005239495.1). Taxonomy (NCBI): domain Eukaryota; kingdom Viridiplantae; phylum Streptophyta; class Magnoliopsida; order Solanales; family Solanaceae; genus Nicotiana; species Nicotiana undulata. The sequence goes on along the minus strand of ML266161.1, from coordinate 1,915 downwards.
AACACGCATTTGATCAAAAACCCAACCAAACCATCTCGAAATGACCTGAAATTTTGCGGGCAAGTCCAAAATGACCTAACGAAGCTACAGCAACTCTCAAAATCCCATTCGGACCCTCGGATCAAAATCTCGCCTATCAACCTAAATTCGCCAAAATACTAACTTCGCCAATTCAAGCTTAATTCTACACCGGGCACCCTAAAAATATTCTGAACACACTCCTAAGTCCCAAATCACCTAACGAAGCTATCCAAACCATAAAACCCGCATTTCGAGGTCGTTCACCAATAAGTCAACTCCGGGTTGACTTTTCCAACTCTAAAGCTCTTGTTAGAGACTATGTGTCTCAATCCACTCTATTTTCGCTCCGAACCCGAACCAACCAACCCCAACACTTCGTGAACAGTCTAACCGAGCTACTACAAGTCAGAAATGAAGGAATAGATGCGTATACTGCGTAACGACGGACCGGGTCGTTACATTCTCCCCCTCTTAAATAACCGTTCGTCCTCGGACGGGTCTAGAAACATACCTGGAGTCTCAAACAAGTGAGGATATCTGCTCCGCATCTCCCGCTCGGTCTCCCAGGTGGCCTCCTCCACTGGCTGACCTCTCCACTGAACCTTCACTGATGCTATCTCCTTTGATCTCAACTTTCTGACCTCACGAGCCAAAATAGCCACTGGCTCCACCTCATAAGACATATCCCCCTCAAGCTGAACTGTGTTGTAGTCTATCACATGAGACGGATCACCAACATACTTCTGGAGCATCGATACATGGAACACTGGATGAACACAAGATAACCTGGGTGGTAAGGCAAGTCTATGGGCTACTTCCCCCACCTTCTTAAGCACCTCAAACGGGCCGATATACCAGGGACTAAGCTTTCCCCTCTTCCCGAACCTCATAACACCCTTCACGGGCGACACCTTCAGCAGAACCTTATCACCCTCCATGAAAGACAAGTCTCGAACTCTCCAATCTGCATAACTTTTCTGCCTGGACTGAGCCGTGCGAAGTCTCTCCTGGATCAACTTTACCTTCTCTAACGCATCCTGAACCAAGTCTGGGCCTAACAACCTAGCCTCG
>ML266159.1:0-36401 GCA_005239495.1 Nicotiana undulata | reverse complement strand
GGAGGAAATAATCCATAACCTTGGGTACTAGGAGGGGATTAAATTCCTTAAGGAAACACTGTGAATTCAGTGGGCTCGGATTAACTTTCCATTGCGTTTACATTTCTGTTTATTTATTTTATTATTTCCAGAATTGTTTTACAAATACAGAGTTATAACACTGATGAGTGCGTGTCGCTATTTTCCTTATTTTCTAGGTATTTTCCAGTAAAGAGGTGTGAGAGGTTGGCCTCGGTGGGGTTATGGAAAGGTAGATGTAGGCCAAAGAAGCATTAGGAGAGGTAATTAGTCTGGACATGATACAACTTCACCTTAGCGAAATCATGACACTTGATATGAAGGTGTATGGAGAGCGAGAATTAGGATAGAAGGGCCATATCAGTAGCTTTAGTATTATTCTCGTATTTTCTTACCCTTAGATTTCTATTATTACATCTTGTCTTTGTTATCTTATTATCTTGCTGTAGATATTGCTTCTCTTTCATGGTTTTTTCAATATTGTATTTCTTCTAATAATTGTTTTGTCTGTGCTTTGCTTGAGCCGATGGTCTATTGAAAACAACTTCTAACTTCGCAAGATAGGGATAAGGTTGCATACACACTACCCTCCCTCGACCTCACTTGTGGAATTACATTGAGTTTGTTATTGTTGTCTCGAAAGAGGAGGAATCTTTTCCAACATAAAGAGACTACACTCGAAGCGGAGATAGATATTAGGTTACGAGTTTGGTTGAACTACTAGCTTTGTTTCAAACCTTATATTTATTTCAGGAAATTTATTAAATACATATAAAAATTAGAATTTTAAATTCATAAGGTTCAAATTGTGGCTAACGCCTCACGTTGTTAAACCAAAGAGCAATAAGAAAAAAGAATGATTTGAGAGTGGTGAGAGAACACCTCAAAGGCTAAAAAGGAAGGACAAAAAGGAAACAAAGGAGACAGCTGCAGGGCAAAAGCATAAAAGAGAAGTGCATGCGTGCATTATTGTCTGGTAAGATATGGGGAACCTCATAATGCTTTTGTTTTGCAAAAGGAATGGGCCTCACTAAGACCAAGTCAAACGTCAAATGTATTTATCACTAATAACTCCGGTCCAAAATTGGTTGTTTGTTTTCGCACGGATTAAGAAATTCACCTTTTAGTATTATTTAGCAATGAAATTGACCATATTAATCTTTACTATTTCACATAAATATTCCTAACACATACTCCAACAATATTTACTCCAAAGACAATGTAGGAAAAAAACAATTAATTCATTCTAGAAATCTGAAAAAATCACTTATTTTTACCAAACTTAAGAAGAGAAATACTCACAAACATGTTCTTTACAAATTAAAGTGAGAATTTATCACTTAACTATAGTTAAATTCTTTTTTTGGTAATTAAAATTTTTATTTACCAGCAATATTTAGATTGTTCTGTTCAAGCATGATATGGACAAAGCCCCAAATTTAGCTATTCAACTAGCCTTCCTTCCTCATTACTAACTGATGTACTACTATTTTACTATCTAATTGAATAGTAGGATAGTAGTTAAGATCCATCAATCTTCTCTGTAGCCTGTACTTAGAAGCTCCTTGACTATGCATATCTTGTGTTATTGGTTTACTAAGTACTGTTGCTGATCATTGCTTTGCTTGAAAGATTCTGCCATTCCTTTCTTGCCAGATATAGTACAAGCAACATGCAATTGTTAGCTTGTATACTCGGCTTTTGTGCTCCTTCCCTTGTAGTGTCTCTCAGCCCATGCTATCTCATTTACCCATGTCATCACCTATTTATGAATCCCTTACCACTGTAACGTTGCTGTTCACACTCATGATGAATACTATAGTTATATATATATATATACTAGTTTCTCTGCACGTGCGTTGCGCGTGTATAAATAAAAAGAAAAAAAGGTCTTCATGGTGGCTGATTGAACTTAACCCTCAATGGAGAGGGCAGCAAAGCCTTACAGGTCCTTTTTCTACCACTGGACCAAAAACAAACTTTGTTAGTGGATTCCCAACTCATAATTTTTATATATTTACTGAATGTCTCGATATAAATACAGAATTCGTACAAAACTTAGGGGCAACCTAACAACCTAAACACACATGTGAAAACAAGAAAATTACACGAAGAAGCTAAGTTGGAGAAGACATTATTTCTGCGATTTAGTTGAATTTATTAAGGAATTATTTCATATTAGTGCTTTTCTTCAATTAAAAAGTTTTGATATTTCTTCAAGTTAAAATTAAGGAGAAAATTATTAAATCATATTATATGATGCTCAAGCTCAAAATACATATTTGTCAATTAACAGGAAAGACTCTTAAAGTTGCACATGCCATATTATACTGCTACCTGTAGTGGGAAACATAATTTGCTAGATCATTAGCTGGACACATATACTTTCTTTTTAGGAATACTCATGCTTTATGCAATTTTGACTTCCAAGTAAGTCCATTTTTGTTGCTCCGGAATAAATGGGGCCATTAGATGTGCCAGCAAAGATTGCACCGGAATGACTCTTGTTTGAGAAATCCTGTTCACCAGTTACAACTTCAAAGATAGAAAAGGACCTTTGCCTAAAAATATCAAGTCCTACAATATAGCTTATGTTCATGAGCTACATAGTTTGATGGATTGAATGCCACCTTAGAGGCACTCACACATTGCTTTCTGAGAGAGCTCAACATTTCGGATACATATTGAAATGGCCTAGCTGTCTCATCTGTGTTTTGTTTCTGATTAATTACTATTTCAACAAAAGCAACTGTTAATACCTTTTTCAGAGTAACACATTTATCTTGAGTTCCTCCAAACAAACTTGAAACCTTACCATTTGATTGTCCCTGGGAGATTAATATGAGACAATTAATTAGCTGTACTGTCATATACAGCACAAGTTCATTAAGGGATTTGCTTGAAGTGGGATTTCCTTACTTCTCTATATCTGATGTGAAAATTTAGTATTCTTCTATCCTACCGTACCAGTCACCTTTTTATATATGTGTATTAGGCAAAATCTTGCCATGCTAAATAAAATACAATCCAACCCCAAAGGAAAATGTCCCGCCACTACCACAGATGACATATCCAGCTTATGACAAGATGAACAACATGCCTTAAGTTTTCTTTGAATAAAGTACAGTGAACCATACCTTCAGTTGTAAGATTAAACTTTTTGATAGAAGCTGCTAAAAAAATCCTCTTTCGAGTGTTGTTCCTAGTTCCAGCAGCAACAAATAATTTCTTCTTTTGACAGATATTCACTTCATTCTTTCTATAATCAAAATAACAAAGTAAACCCACAAATAGCAGTAGTACATTTTCCCCCTTAGCATATCTAGGGATGGCAGTGGTGCGGTTGCGGAGCGGGTTTGGCTCAACCTGCCCCGCCCCGCATGACATTTTTCAGAATTTTACTGTGTTGTTGAATACTGCTCATTCATATTTCAAGGTATTTATAAAAATTAAAAAAAAAAAAAAAAAGGAAAAAGTTTTTTAAACTATCTAAAGTCCAAACTCTTTACATTAAGTAGTAAAAATACCCAAATGAAAAGTATCTCTTCCATTTTCCCAACCAAAAAGAAAAGAAATCTAGTATCAATGGTCCATAATTTGGTGAATAAGGGAGAATTTGAAATTTGGTGATTGATTCTTCTGGCAGTAGTTTATGTTATTTTAATCCAAAATTTGCTTGGTATATTAAGCTATATCAATATGAAGAAAAAGATTAATTTTTATTTAAGTCACGCGCAAACAGATGTTCAAATTCAAAAGCATTCAGATGAACCATGACATTACACCTAGTATTTCATCACAAACCCGCAGCAGCTTAATACATAAACCCGCCCCGCTATGATTTTTAAATAGAATTATTTTAACCATTGCCATCCCTAAAGCATATCTTGAAATAGGACTAAATAAAACTTAAGAGAAAAAAAATACACCAGCCCAATTTTGTCTTCGACAGATCTAATAATCAAAATCCATCAACTCAACTTTAATTTCTCAAACTAGAAACCCTAACAAATCAAACTCCCTTTTTCAAAATTAGAAATCATAATCACAAAATGTATCGGCATAATACAAATAAAAAGAGAAACAGAAGCACGAAATTTCTAAACAAGAATAACAAATTTATGGGAAAAACGTTACCTCCTGTTCAAACTCCAAAACCCTCAAGCTCAGTCATTGATGAGAGAAAGCAAGAACAACGAATAGAGGGAGATGGTGGAGAGGAAACCTATGCCAGAGGGGAAGTCTACGTCGGAGGTCGCCTTGCCTTCGCCGCAGGGATAGTGTTGACGCAGTCATGCTAGCTGTGTGAGAAGTGTTTTAGGACAAGGGTTTTTTGCCTTTTAGGTGATTTAAGACTTACAAAAACCAAAATATTAAATTAAGCTCCAATCAATAACATAAAATAGAAAAAATAGATAAGAGATATAAAGAGAAAGAGATGAAAGATTTTTATTTCTTTCATATATTAAAGTGTACAAAATATCATTTCTCATCTTTTATTTATAGTATTATATAGAGGTATACAAAAGTATGTCATAAATATGACATTAAGTATTTGAGATCATGTAGGAAGGTCATGAGTTAGATTATGGAGATATGAAAGTTACAACCATAAGTATTGAAGTAGTGGGAGTTATGGAGATAATGGAGAAGGGTAGTGAGTGTTATAGGAGTTATGGACATCCACCATATACTAATGTTTCATAACACTCTCCCTTGGATGTCCATAGATAGATAATAAGCCTCGTTAAAACCTTACTAAGAAAAACCACGTGGGAAAAAATCTTAGTGAAGAAAAAAGAGTACGCATCTCTCTAATACGCTTTATTTGCTGCCTCGTTAAAAATCTTACCAGGAAAACCCAGTGGGACAAAACCTAGGCTAAGGGAAAGAGTACAGCACATATCTTACTCCCCCTCATGAAAACATCACTTTATTTCTCTAAGACGTCTCATTCCAATCTCCTGTCTCAACTTCTCAAATGTTGACATTGGTAATGCCTTAGTGAACAGATCATCCAATTCACATGAACGAACTTGTTGAACATTAATTTCACCATTTTGTTGAAGATCATGCGTGGAAAAGAACTTTGATGAAATGTGTTTGTTCTGTCTCCTTTTTGATGTATCCTTCTTTCAGTTGAGCGATGCAAGCAACATTGTCTTCGTATAGTATAGTTGGATTTTTCTTGTTGAATGTCATTATATGGTAGTACCCTCACAGACAAAGAGATTATCTGAACAACGAACTATGCCCTGTATTTGTATAACCAACAAACTTTGACAATATTTGTTAGAATAAATAAATCTATATCAATGATTCATTTTGGAATATAACACGAATCGTATTTCAATAGATCAACGTAGGACTAAAACTATATCTTACTAGAATATTGTTATACTTATGGTTTTAGTAAGATACATTAGTGCACTAATTGCACTAGACACAAAAGCAAATCTTGTACGCCATAATTGGTCTAATCCACATAAGGATTTGGTTAAGCTTTATTTAATAAGTTTCTTGGGAACCTTACTAAGCTTCAGAACAATTACATTATACGCATATCAAGTTTTTCATGTATTGCCAAAAAACCTGAAAACGATTTCATCCACCACAGGAGAACATATCTCCACATTCCAGGATATTCGTTCAACTTCACATTTTTCAGGTGAAATAAATTTTCTTTGCGCATTTTTCATTTGGCCAATTATTTATCTATCCAAATTCTATGACAAATTTGAGCTCAAGATCCTCTTCAATATTAAAAATATTGAGTGCTACATTATATCAATAATATCTTCGATGATCATTTTACATCGGTTCCATCATCACACAATAAAGACATAACTTATCGAGATCTCATTATTTTCAGGTACCTGAGCCTCTTCCATGGGGTCTTATAAAGTTTTATGTCATGGTGATCTTACAGAGCACTTGCCTCCTTAATATGACCATCTTTATCATTTGCTCCTCTCCTTCTTCAAGGAGTTTTATCTTTGGAACCGATTAGTCTATTGCACTTCACGCGTTTCATAGACTATGTCCATCATGGACTTACTCTATTTGGAGCATTAGCAGCTGAAATATAACATTTAGCTTTGGGTCAACAAATACGCCTGGAAATATTTTTCAAATGAATTATCACTTGAACTTCAAGTTCACATTTTCTTGTACGAGGATCTAGGTACACTCATAATAATTCATTCCATAGAAAAAATTTTAGCTGCCAATTTTCTCCCCCTAATGATGGGATCACCACACATTTCCCGACCTTCTTTGGGAACCCATCTTGTGCATTGTGGTGGCATAATTAAATCATATAGCACATCTATATTTCTAGATAAAACTTATTTGGTTCCTGACCCCGAACCAATTGTGATAGGGAGAATTATCATAACTCGGCTAGATGCGTACAAGTGCTGCTTTATTTAAATAATACATCTCATACCCAATGGTTTAACTATAATTTGAGGCATACAATTTCTGTTAAACCAAGTTGGATTTAAACCAGCATTATCAAGATAAATTATCATAGTTTATATTTTGGAACTGTGCTCTAATAATTTGAGCAATCAACCTCGCAAAATTCACACGGCAAGTTGACAACAAACGCACATGTGACCATACAGTAGATGCATCTTTTAAAATCATATAATAGTAAACGGTCCACATGGCAGGTGATTGGGCCCATAAATATATATCACCTTTTATTCGTTCCATATTTTAAGGGATTCAATCCCAACTTTAACTGGTATATCATGAGATACGCAAAAAGAATCTATTTCTTCAATATATGCCAATGTGAATTCTCAATTAATTTTCGCATTATAATTGAACCGGAATGGCCAACCGATCATGCCAACTAATATTTGTTTCAGTAAACATTTAATTTACTATGGCATGTGATTCTATCATCATGCTTATACATCTGTAGTAGAAATAGAAGAAAAGACGGGTAATATCTTATATTTACCCGGTATGATTATAGTAATATGAAGATATTTAATCTTCCTTTCATTTATAGTCTCAAATGCCAACCACTTTGGCTAATATGTTTGAAACTCAAAAAGTTTCTTTTGAGACTTACTATAATGTCATGAACAATTTCATTTATCCGGGTAGTAACAAATCAGTCTTTCGGAGCTCTTAACTGCTTTTGTACTACATGATCTTTTATCACACAATCCATACGGTGAGTGTCTCCGTTACGGAGAAAACCGTTTTATAGTAATTGTCATGGTCAAAATCATTATAAGCAAAATTATTTATTGCTTAATTTTGCCTTTAATAACTTTTTATAAGACATGGCAAAATATTTTGTGGTGTACCACATGTACCCAACCAATGACATATTCATGTAACCAATCAGTAATGTTCATTATCTTTCTTTCTCTCAAACCTCTTGTAGAGGTGAGTTGTAGTATTTATTCAACCATGCATAGATACATTCTTATGCATAATTTGAATCACATATATATTTTCACATCCACTTTCAGGAAATGAGTCTGCATTACAATGCTTATCACAAGTCAAATTTTCACGAAATGGTATAATCATGTGAATGTGTCTCTTATTAACAGACCACGTTGATACATACTCCTTCACCTTTGAAGGACCATTTTGAGAACCCTTATTGTTCTCTTTTTTACAATTACCATAACGATGACTGTTATTATTTGATCTTTGTAACGCCCACGTTCATTGGTCAACCACTTGTCTTTATTTAGACTTATTATGCACCGCTAGCTACACATTCACTTCAAGAATAGAGCAAATCAAGTGAGACAAGCTTCATATTTTTTTCCCCATGAAAAATACATTATTTTTATTAGTTATCATTATATCATCAAGATGGTGAATCTCTCAAACCGAATGCCTTACCCATATAAAGGCATATTAGGCTATAATGCGTTGGGACTCAGACCTAATTCTTATCATCATGGTGTACCAGAACTCAAACCTGATGTCTTATCCTCCGCTAATGGGATCGAACGCCTTTTTTTCTCTTTAACAAACTTAGGTATATTAATCACACATAAAATGCCCACAGCCAAAATCCTAAAACCATATATATATATATATATATATATATATATATATATATATATATATATATATATATATATATATATATATATAGTAGAATCAGTAAAAAGCTAAATCATGCATTTAGTTCATTATAAAATCATTATAATAATATGACTGTATCCCATGTATTAGACATTAGTATGAAGGAAAAGAAATACTCTGAATAAGTAGTAGCACCAAAATTACTAAACAGAAACTTATAGCTTCTAACATTTTCGCTAAAACTTTGATTTTGATTTAGGAGACAATTTTATTCCTTGGTAGTTAGGAGTAAAACTTTTCCCATAAAAACTTCATATGAGGTCTAATTTATTAGGATGAAAGAACATAAAACTAGATGTATAAACTCTTACCATTAAGAATAAAGTTACCTGCCCGCCAAAATAGTAAGACCAGAGTCGAAGGTAAAGCGCACCTACCATATCATCTTGACGCAAAATATGAAATGAGCCATTCGTTCGTGCTGATAACGTGTTAAGAAACTAAGATCAAAGCAATAGCATAAAACAGAAAAATAGGTAAGAGATATAGAGAGAAAGAGAGGAAAGTTTCTTATTTCTTTCATATATTCAAGTGTATACAATATCATTTCCCATCCTANACTCGGCTAGATGCGTACAAGTGCTGCTTTATTTAAATAATACATCTCATACCCAATGGTTTAACTATAATTTGAGGCATACAATTTCTGTTAAACCAAGTTGGATTTAAACCAGCATTATCAAGATAAATTATCATAGTTTATATTTTGGAACTGTGCTCTAATAATTTGAGCAATCAACCTCGCAAAATTCACACGGCAAGTTGACAACAAACGCACATGTGACCATACAGTAGATGCATCTTTTAAAATCATATAATAGTAAACGGTCCACATGGCAGGTGATTGGGCCCATAAATATATATCACCTTTTATTCGTTCCATATTTTAAGGGATTCAATCCCAACTTTAACTGGTATATCATGAGATACGCAAAAAGAATCTATTTCTTCAATATATGCCAATGTGAATTCTCAATTAATTTTCGCATTATAATTGAACCGGAATGGCCAACCGATCATGCCAACTAATATTTGTTTCAGTAAACATTTAATTTACTATGGCATGTGATTCTATCATCATGCTTATACATCTGTAGTAGAAATAGAAGAAAAGACGGGTAATATCTTATATTTACCCGGTATGATTATAGTAATATGAAGATATTTAATCTTCCTTTCATTTATAGTCTCAAATGCCAACCACTTTGGCTAATATGTTTGAAACTCAAAAAGTTTCTTTTGAGACTTACTATAATGTCATGAACAATTTCATTTATCCGGGTAGTAACAAATCAGTCTTTCGGAGCTCTTAACTGCTTTTGTACTACATGATCTTTTATCACACAATCCATACGGTGAGTGTCTCCGTTACGGAGAAAACCGTTTTATAGTAATTGTCATGGTCAAAATCATTATAAGCAAAATTATTTATTGCTTAATTTTGCCTTTAATAACTTTTTATAAGACATGGCAAAATATTTTGTGGTGTACCACATGTACCCAACCAATGACATATTCATGTAACCAATCAGTAATGTTCATTATCTTTCTTTCTCTCAAACCTCTTGTAGAGGTGAGTTGTAGTATTTATTCAACCATGCATAGATACATTCTTATGCATAATTTGAATCACATATATATTTTCACATCCACTTTCAGGAAATGAGTCTGCATTACAATGCTTATCACAAGTCAAATTTTCACGAAATGGTATAATCATGTGAATGTGTCTCTTATTAACAGACCACGTTGATACATACTCCTTCACCTTTGAAGGACCATTTTGAGAACCCTTATTGTTCTCTTTTTTACAATTACCATAACGATGACTGTTATTATTTGATCTTTGTAACGCCCACGTTCATTGGTCAACCACTTGTCTTTATTTAGACTTATTATGCACCGCTAGCTACACATTCACTTCAAGAATAGAGCAAATCAAGTGAGACAAGCTTCATATTTTTTTCCCCATGAAAAATACATTATTTTTATTAGTTATCATTATATCATCAAGATGGTGAATCTCTCAAACCGAATGCCTTACCCATATAAAGGCATATTAGGCTATAATGCGTTGGGACTCAGACCTAATTCTTATCATCATGGTGTACCAGAACTCAAACCTGATGTCTTATCCTCCGCTAATGGGATCGAACGCCTTTTTTTCTCTTTAACAAACTTAGGTATATTAATCACACATAAAATGCCCACAGCCAAAATCCTAAAACCATATATATATATATATATATATATATATATATATATATATATATATATATATATATATATATATATATATATAGTAGAATCAGTAAAAAGCTAAATCATGCATTTAGTTCATTATAAAATCATTATAATAATATGACTGTATCCCATGTATTAGACATTAGTATGAAGGAAAAGAAATACTCTGAATAAGTAGTAGCACCAAAATTACTAAACAGAAACTTATAGCTTCTAACATTTTCGCTAAAACTTTGATTTTGATTTAGGAGACAATTTTATTCCTTGGTAGTTAGGAGTAAAACTTTTCCCATAAAAACTTCATATGAGGTCTAATTTATTAGGATGAAAGAACATAAAACTAGATGTATAAACTCTTACCATTAAGAATAAAGTTACCTGCCCGCCAAAATAGTAAGACCAGAGTCGAAGGTAAAGCGCACCTACCATATCATCTTGACGCAAAATATGAAATGAGCCATTCGTTCGTGCTGATAACGTGTTAAGAAACTAAGATCAAAGCAATAGCATAAAACAGAAAAATAGGTAAGAGATATAGAGAGAAAGAGAGGAAAGTTTCTTATTTCTTTCATATATTCAAGTGTATACAATATCATTTCCCATCCTATATTTATAGTATTATATAGAGGTATACAAAAGGATGTCATAAACATGACATTAAGTATTTGAGATTATGTAGAAAGATCATGGGGGATATTATGGAGGTATGGGAGTTACAACCATAAGTATTGGAGTAGTGGAAGTTATGGAGATAATGGAGAAGAGTAGTGGGTGTTATAGGAGTTATGGACATCCACCATATACTAATGTTTCATAACACAAAAAAGCTATTTAAAAAATAGGTCGTGGCTGTGTATTTTATTGATGACCCTTTTTAGAGGGGGAGGGGGGATAAGAACCATCTCGACAACCTTTTTTCGCAAAAGCGTTACAACAAGGTAACCTATTGCAACGGTTTACACAATCGTAGCAATAGGCTGGTCTATTGCAACGATCATTTACTACTGCAATGCTTTGTTATTAGAATTGTTTCTATAGACCCATCAGGATTATGCAACGGCTGCGACTGTCACAATAGACGGTCTTTGCAACGGTTACAACCGTAGCTAGAAAACTGTTGCCATAGGCCAAATTTCTAGCAGCGATAGCATGACAATAAAAGAAGCAACAACTTCAGTTAAGGCATATAAGAATTTAATCGGCAATAGGGTAAAGCATAGAGCAATTAATTCCAATTAAGACACGTGATGTTTTATACGTCAATACCACACAAGGGGGAGGGGGGAGGGTGATTTGTGTGGTGTCCAATTTTCGAGTATAGTCTCTATAGAAGAACCTGGTTCTTCTTGGTGTTCCAACTTCTACAGTTTGCGGAAAAGTAGTTGTAGAATTTAAAGAACACAACAATTTTACGTGGAAAACACCTGGCTCAAAAAGTAAAAAAACCACGACCTACTTCCCAGTAGGATTTTCCCGAACTCTTCGCTATAACACTGAGCCAAACAACATTTACAAAATAAACTCTTTTGTAAACCTATTGACTAATTCTAATCCCTTTGTGGCAAACTAGCCTCTAGCTACTTGCGATAAACTTCAAGTTAACTCTAACTTGAAGAGTGTGTACCTATTACAATTACTTATAGATAAAGCTGAAAGATACAATATGTAATCACCTACTAGAAACCACTAGACTCAAAAGACAACAGATGGAACTGGTTCTTCTAGCTGGTTCAAGTAGCTTTTGTGTTGCACAAAGATTCTGCTTGCAAAATTGCTTTGGTAATTTTGCTTTCAGTTCTTGTTTCACTTCTGTATTTGTGCGTCAATTCTTCAGCAGGAATGCTTCAATATTTTATAGAGTCAGTAGTTGAGATGTTGTTGTTAAATTCTAATGCAACTCTTCCTTGGTGGAAGAGCTTGTGTTTATCTCAACTTCTTTGATCTTGATTCTGTCCTACCTGAAATCAAAGTCCATCTCCTTATTAATTTGCAACCTTTTCGCTTAGGAGATAACCTCTTAGTTCACAGATAATATTTATCTCCTGTGCATGGACGCTTCTTGTGCCAATGGGTCGGTTTGACTATGTTTGCCCTGATGGACCTGGTTCAACTAGGTTGGCATTTGTCAATCTTCAAAACCATGCAGTGACTTGATTCAACAAATTTCCCCTTTTTGATGATGACAAACTCTGTGCTTAACCCTGTACATACTTCAATCTAACATAGACACCTTTTATAGATTTAAGTATTCATCATAGAGAGGCCGGGTTCATTAGGTTATAAATATCACAAAATCTTTGAAATTTTGAAAAACACATATATTCCCCCTTTTTGCATCATCGAAAATTTGAAAAATGATAAGCTTACCAGAAGTATTAATAATTACTCATGGCCATTGAGGCAACTGCAGGTGCAAAACATGGGTTAATCATCAAAAGAAACCAATAAATGTAAGCTATATAAGAAATCGAGATAAAATCAATGACCAAAAAGCAAAATTCATTGATTACATAGCAGATCAGGAACCATGCACAAAAAGAATTAAAAACAGTCGCAACCATGAGCAAAACAGAAAACAAAAAGCAAAACAAGATAAGACAATTCCCAACTGGGTCATAGAGGGGGTATTTTGGTGGCACTGGACTCCTAAGGCTGGGAAATAGCAGAGGAGGTTGTGGTCTTGGCTTGAAGAAGGGAGATCATTTGATGAAGAACACCCCCATTCTTCTCATTTTCTTTAGCTAATTCAGCTTTGAGAGCATCCCGCTCAGCTTCTACCTCAATAAGGCGGGTTTTCAAACGAAGGATCTCCGCATCCTTGATCTCACCTTCGTGCACAAACGTCCTGACCTTGCTATTAACAGGAAGTTTCCTAGATGAACCAGGTTCATCCTCAGAAATATTAATAATTTAGTCACAGGACATCAACGTATTCTTCCCAAAGTAGTCCTTAGCAGTAGCCATTTCAACATTCTTCATTGGAACCTTGAAGTGAGCAAGCACAACAGTCAGGATAAACCCATAAGGCATATCATGTGCCTTGGATCCATTCACAACCCTATCCAAGAGCTGGATGATGAAGGCAGGCTAATTGATATGTTTACCCCTGTACAAGTACTCCATGAGCGTGAGATCCATGTAGCTGGCAATGTGCCTTTGCTCTTGCCTAGGCAGCAGAAATTTTAACACAAACTCAAAGAACAGTTTGAGCCGAGGCCTCATCTCACTCTTAAACACTGCCCTGGGCTCCAGTTCATGCTCATTCTCACAGAAAGACTTGGTGATTTGGAGAGCTGAGGGCAAATCATCCAGATTAGGCCACCTTTGCCTTGTGTAATCATCATAACCCTCAGACGATATATTCAGTATTTCCCCCAACTCCTTTGCATCAAACAACATTTCAACCCCTTGAACCTTGGAGGATACCCTTCTATCTTTGACAACTGCGTTGGCCATAAATTCGACCAACTCATTCCTAGACAGCCTTCCCTCAAGGTGAAGAACCACGTCCTTCCACCCTTGCGCATCCAAGGTATCCATCAAGAAAATCATCCCTGATTCTTCAAGGTCTCTAAACAGCTTCCCCTTCAAGTTAATACGCTTACCAAATATTGTGAGTTTGTCAGTCTCCTCACCAGACACTTCCTCTTCTTCTCCACTCCATTCCTCATCATCAACAATATTTACTTTCTTTGACTCAGACCTAGTACACTTTGCAATCGTTGAGGGTGTGGCAGACACATATGCTGACTTCTTGGAAGAAGCCTTAGCTTTCTTGGGTTTTGGTGTCTCAACCTCAACTGGTGTTGATTGCTCCTCATGATGGACCATGTCCAACTCGTCGTCATCAACATGAACTGTCTCAATAGGCTCTCCAACATTTGCCTTTCCCTTAGTAGACTTCTTCTTCTTGCTCTCTCTCAGAGCTTTTTCCAATTCTTCTTCTTTTTTCCTAACAGTGCTTCTAGTAGCACGACTCTTTGCGTCAGGAGCATCGGGAGATGATGAAGCTTTCCTCTTCTTGGTTGGAACCGCGTTAATAGCTTTTGTAACGACCCGGTCTGTCGTTATGTAGAACATGTATTATAATTACTGTTATTGACTTGTTATAAGTTGGATATACTGTTATTGATGTGTTAGAGTTGGTAGGCTTGAAATCGGAATGGTCGTAGTGAGAGTTTAGTCACTTAGTCTTTAAAAATAACCTTAGAGTTGGAAAAGTCAACTGAGAGTTGACTTATTGGTAAACGACCTCGAAACGCGGATTTTATGGCTCGAATTGCTTTGTTAGGTGATTTGAGACTTAGGAGTGTGTCCGGAATAATTTTGTGATGCCCGGTGTGGAATTAGGCTTGAATTGGCGAAAGTTAGTTTTTGGCGACATTCGGTCGGCAGTGGAAAATAGGCTATCGGGGTCGGAATGGAATTCCGACAGTTGGAACAGGTTCTTAATGTCATTTTGCATATATGTCTGCAAAATTTCAGGTCAATCAGAGTTGTTTTGGATAGTTTCGGCATCGTTGGTGGATTTTAGAAATATCAAAGTTCTTAGGCTTGAATCCGATGTAAATTTGGTGTTTTGATGTTAGTTTTGGTGTTTTGAGAGTGCAAATAAGTTTGAATGATGTTATGGGATATGTTGGTATAGTTGGTTGGGGTCCCGAGGGCTCGTGATTGATTTTGGGTGATTAACGGACCAATTCGTGGTTGAGACTTATGCTGTTTTCTGGTGTTTCTGCGGAACATTTTTACCCTATGCGTCCGCGGAGAGGAGCCTGCGTTCGCATAGGGTATTTGGGGAGCTGAGGAAATTTTGCACTGTGCGTTCGCGGGCCTGGGGGGGTGCGTTACCGGAGCTTGGGGCAGGTGCACTGTGCGTTTGCGGGTTGGGAGCCGCGTTCGCATAGAAGGAATTAAGGGGCCCAGCTGGATACTCTATGCGACCGCGGTCATTTTGATGCGTTCGCGAAGAGTAAATAACTGGGCAGTTATATTAAAAACTTTTCTGCGACCTAAACCCTTTTTACACTATTTTTGTACGGACAGAGAGCTCTTGACGCAATTTTTGAAGAGGAAAATAAGTGGTATTCATAGAGGTAAGTATTTTGGACCTTAAAACTCGTTTATGAGTGATTATAGAACATAATATCAGTATTAAATTCATGGAAATCAGTAGAAAAAAGGTGGGTTTAGGGCTTGAGATTATGAGATCTTTAGGCATCGATTTGAAAGGTCAAACAAACTCCGATTTTGGTGTTCTTTATATGTACGGACTCGTGAGAGGATGAAGAACATTTTGGTATATAAACTTCTGAGTTTCAGAATGCGGGCCCGGGGGTCGGGTTTTGACTGAATTCGAATTTTTGAGCTAAATTCGATATTTTTCAATTGAAATTTATTCCTTGAGCATAATTTGATGATAAAAATCTGAACTTGGTAGATTTGGAGCATCCGGAAGTTGATTCGAAAGGCAAACGCATTGCGAAGTAGTTTCGGGCTAGTTTGAGGTAAGTAATGTCCTTAAATCCTGTCATGAGGGTATGAAACCTCGGACTCTGCACCCTTTCACGAGTTTTTGGAATGCAAAGGTTGAAACTTTGGAAATATCTTCCCTATTTAGGAAACTATTGAGTTGCTAAACCGACTTTTAAGTATATGCTTAATTGGTAATTATATATTACGATATGTTTTGGCTGTAAGCCATGTTTGGGGCCTAGTGCCGACTTGTTTACCCCTTGGGGGTTGTGTTTACCATATTTTCCTCACTGGTATGTTATGATTTTACACTCAATCTTTTCCTGGTAAATTGTTTGACACTTGTAGTATTTTGATACTACTTATTGAAAAATGAAACACTGTTTTGGGTTGAGAACCCGGTATGTTTATGGCCTGAAGGGCAAATTGAGAGTGTTTGACTGAGTGAGGCTTTCAGGCCTATGTTGTGAGGATATGAGTGAGGCTTTCAGGCCTATGTTGTGAGGATATGAGGGAGGCTTTCAGGCCTTTGTTGTGAGGATATGAGGGAGGCTTTTAGGCCTATGTTATGAGTGATTTATGCCATGATGTGGCTTGTTATAGCGCTTTACTGTAGGAGCCTCTTCGGAGTCTGTACACACCCCCAGTGAGCGCAGGTACCTATTGAGTGATGATTATTGCCTACGGGGCTGTTACTGAGTGATTGTAAGAATGACTGATAAAGAAATTGTTACGAGAAATCGAGGGGCAGTTTTATTAAGATTTTTACTGAGTTTTTGAACTATGATTTACTTCGTTCTCAAACTGGTTTTTACTGAGAATTTTACTGAGATATACTGATATTACACTTGTTTCAAAGGATTTCTGGAAACCGATTTTTGAACTCATGAATTTGATGAATACTATTTGGTGACTTGGTGTTTTACTAGCTTTTGTGAATTGGTGTATCTGTACTGTGTGTTTTATAATTCTCAGACTGTGATTTATTTTCATTACTGCTGAGTTGGCGTACTCATAAAGACTCCCTGTGCCTCTGTGCACAGATCCAGGTACCAATTTGGAGCAATAGCCGTTTTTGATTGTTTGCAGCAGCTTTACGGGATTTAGAGGTAGCGGTCCAGCGTCCACAGCTTCTCCATTTCCCTTCCTCGATTAGTATTCGAAATTGATTCATAGACATTTATTAAGACATTAGCAGAGTTAGATTTATTTCTTTTAAGATGCTCATGATCATTGACTCCAGTCTTGGGAGGTTTTGTTTAGACTATTAGATTATTATTGGGGCGTAACGACTTAATGAAATTAATTATTACTCTGTTTGTTGTTTATGATTCATTTTTGAAGTATTACAATAGAACGAATGAGTAATTAGGTGATAGTTGGCTAGCCTAGTTCCACGATAGGCGCCATCACAACCTGTTAGGATTTGGGGTCGTGACAAGTTGGTATCAGAGCTCTAGGTTGCATAGGACTCAACGGTCATGAGCAGTTTCAGTAGAGTCTTGTGGATCGGTACGGAGACATCTGTACTTATCTTTGAGAGGCTGCAGAACTCTTAGGAAACATCTCCATTTTCTTGAACTCTATCGTTCCATCTATTGATTCGAGAAATCTAAACTTATGTTGTTTCATTCTCTCACAGATGGTGAGGACACGCAATACCGATCAGGGTGACCAGACACCAGCCAGACCCACAAGGGGTCAGAGCCGTGGTAGAGGTAGGGGACCAGCCCGCTCAACAGCTGGGACAGTGCCACAAGATCCCCTTAACGTTCAGGATCAGGTTCTCGCCGATGGTGCTCCAGCGGGACAGGCTCAGGCACCGACAATGCCTATTGTTATTCCGGGTCTTCAGGAGACCCTGGCTCAGATATTGACGGTATGTTCCAGTTTAGCTCAGGTAGTTGCTATGTCTACTAATACCACTGCAGCTCAGGCCGGGGGAGGCAATTAGACTCTAGCTGCCCGGACACCTGAGCAGGCTGTACGGGGTATTCAGACACCGGGAGAAGCCCCAACTCAGCCGGTTGTCCCAGTCCAAGATTTTGTAGTTCAGCTATGCCCGAGGATGAGCAACGTAGACTGGAGAGGTTCAGCAGACTTAAGCCTCCGACTTTCAGTGGCACAGAGGGTGAGGATTCCCAAAGTTTTCTGGATAAATGCCAGAGGATACTATGTACTGCGGGTATTTTGGAGACCAGTGGGGTCTCGTTTGCTACATTTCAGTTTGCTGGTGCTGCTTTTACTTGGTGGGAGTCATTCGAGAGACGTAGGCCGGTTGGTTCAGCACCACTCACTTGGAAGCAGTTCTCCACGATCGTTTTGGAGAAGTATGTTCCTCAGTCCCACAGAGAGGAGCAGCGCAGGCAATTTGAGCAGCTGAGCCAGGGAGAGTTGTTAGTTACTCAGTACGAGATGAGGTTTTCCGAGTTGGATAGACATGCTTCGGAGATTGTCCCTACTGATAGGGAGAGGATTAGGAGGTTTGTAGATGGTATTACTTATCAGCTTCGGATCTTGATGACCAGAGAGAGAGTGTCTGGAGCTACATTTGAGCAGGTTGTTGACATTGCTACGGATATTGAGTCGGCTTGTAGGCAGGATCGTGAGGAGAGAGAGGTCAAGAGGCCTCGGGGAGCATGTAACTTCAGTGGTTCCTCTTCTAGAGGGCAGTTTCAGCACAACATAGGTCGTCCATTTAGACCTCCACAACCAGTTCGCCCAGCTTACAGTGGTGTATCTTCGGGGTAGGGTCCTTGCAATTCTCATAAGGGACGTTCATCTTTTAGTGCCCTCCCAGCTTAGAGATCCGCCCGAGCATCATCTTATCAGGGTTCTTCCATGCATGGTTCGTGTGGTGGTCTTTAGAGTGGCAGATGTTCTCGTCAGTTTTCATCTCCGGCTTCAGGTGGTTGTTATGAGTGTGGAGAGCTCGGACATGGGTGGAGGCAGTGTCCTCGTTGTCCTAGTAGTTCATCCCAGCAGAGGGTCCAGCCCTTGGCTTCAGCCCCAGTCACTTCACCACCTACCCAGGCAGCTAGGGGTGGTGGCCAGGCAGCTAGAGGCCATCCTAGAGGGGGATGTCAAGCAAGTGGAGTCCATTCACGTGTTTATGCACTTCCGGCTAGGCCTGAGGATATGGCATCCGATGTAGTGATTACATGCACTATTTCAGTTTGTCACACTGATGCTTTGGCTTTATTTGACCCTGGTTCCACGTACTCTTATGTCTCATCCTATTTTGCTCATTTTTTGAATATGCCCCATGAGTCTTTGGTTACGTCAGTTCATGTTTTGACTCCGGCAGGTGATACTACTATTATGGACCGTGTGTACTAGTCGTGTCTTATATCTATTGGGGGTCTGAAGACCCGAGTGGACTTAATGTTACTCAGTATGGTTGATTTGATGTAATTCTGGTCATGGATTGGTTATCCCCATGTCATGCGATTCTTGATTGTCACGCTAAGACCGTTACCTTAGCTATGCCTGGAGTTCCGAGAGTTGAGTGGAGGGGGTCTGTAGAGCATGTGCCTAGCAGTGATTTCTTATTTAAAGGCTCAACGTATGGTAGAAAAAGGGTGTGAATCTTATCTTGCGTTTGTGAGGGATGTTAGTGGCGAGACTCCATCTGTTGATTCTGTTCCTGTAGTCTGCAATTTTCCGGATGTATTTCCTGCAGACCTGCCAAGCATGCCACCTGACAGGGATATTGATTTTGGTATTGACTTGGTGCCAGATACCCAGCCTATATCTATTCCACCTTACCGCATGACACCGACAGAGTTGAAAGAATTAAAGGAGAAGCTTCAGGAACTCTTAGATAAGGGGTTCATTCGGCCTAGTGTGTCACCTTGGGGTGCGCCGGTGTTGTTTGTGAAAAAGAAGGATGGTTCGATGCGCATGTGTATTGATTATAGACAGTTGAATAAGGTGACAGTAAAGAACCGTTATCCTTTGCCTCGTATTGATGACCTATTTGACCAGCTTTAGGGAGCTAAGGTGTTATCCAAGATTTATTTGAGGTCTTGGTATCATCATCTAAAGATCCGGGATTCTGACATTCTGAAGACGACTTTCAGGACCAGATATGGTCATTATGAATTTCTGGTTATGTCATTCGGGCTGACCAATGCCCCAGTAGCGTTCATGCAATTTATGAACAACGTGTTTCAGCCCTACCTTGATACTTTCGTCATTGTGTTCATTGATGACATCTTGGTGTATTCTCGTAGCCAGGAGGAGCATGCTCAACACTTGAGGATTGTGTTAGAGAGATTGAGGGAGGAGAAACTTTATGCAAAATTTTCTAAGTGTGAGTTTTGGCTTGGTTTAGTGGCTTTCTTGGGGCATGTGGTGTCTAGTGAAGGTATTCAGGTTGATCCGAAGAAGATTGAGGTGGTGCAGAGTTGGCCGAGACTGTCTTCAGCTATAGAGATTCGGAGTTTCCTCGGTTTGGCGGGTTACTACCGTCGCTTTGTGGAAGGATTCTCTTTTATTGCTTCACCTCTGACCAGATTGACACAGAAGGGTATTCCATTCAGGTGGTTTGATGAGTGTGAGGAGAGCTTTCAGAAGCTCAAGTGTCAGCATTGACCACAACTCCGATATTAGTGTTGCCTACTGGTTCGGTTTCTTATACGGTCTATTGTGATGCTTCTAGAGTTGGCTTGGGAGCGGTATTGATGTAGGACGGTAGGGTGATTGCCTACGCTTCTATACAGTTGAAGGTGCACGAGAAGAGTTATCCAGTGCACGATCTTGAGTTAGCTGCCATTGTTCATGCCTCAAAGATTTGGCGGCATTATTTGTATGGAGTGCATGTGAGATTTACACCGATCTTCGTAGCTTGCAGTATCTACTAAGGCAGAAAGACTTGAATTTGAGACAGAGGAGATGGTTGGAGCTTCTCAAGGACTATGACTTGACTATTTTGTATCATCCGAGGAAGGACAATGTGGTGGCCAATGCCTTGAGTCGCAGAGCCGAGAGTTTGGGGAGTCTAGCTTTCCTTTCAGCAGCATAGCGACCTTTATCCCTTGACATTCAGGCTTTAGCGGGTCAGTTAGTGAGATTGGATTTGTCAGATCCTCCACGGGTGGTAGCTAGCATGGCTTCCCGGTCTTCTTTATTTGACCAGATTAAGGCACGACAATATGATGACCGACACTTGTTAGTTCTTCAGGATAGAGTTCGTCGGGGTGATGCCAGAGATGTGACTATTAGTGATGATGGAGTTATGAGGATGCAGGGCCGTATTTGCTTGCCCAATGTAGAGAGTATTCGAGAGTTGATATTAGCCGAGGCTCACAACTCGCGGTATTCTATTCATCCGGGTGCCGCGAAGATGTATCAGGATCTGAGACAACATTATTGGTGGAGGCGGAAGAGAGACATTGTTGAGTATGTAGCACGGTGTCTCAACTACCAGTAGGTAAAGTATGAGCACCAGAGACCAGGTGGTTTGCTTCAGAGGTTAGATATTCCGGAGTGGAAGTGGGAGCGGATTACTATGGACTTTGTAGTTGGGCTTCCACGGACTTCGAAGGGTTTTGATGCTATTTGGGTCATTATGGATAGATTGACCAAGTCCGCACACTTCATTCCTATCAGCACTACTTATACTTCAGAGAGGTTAGCTGGTATTTACATTAAGAAGATTGTCCGGTTGCATGGAGTTTCGGTTTCTATCAATTCTGACAGAGGTACACAATTCACATCTCAGTTTTGGAGGGACGTACAGAAAGGTATGGGTACTGATGTAGAGTTGAGCATTGCATTTCACCCTCAGACCGAAGGGCAGCCGGAACAGACTATTCAGATATTGGAGGACATGTTACGGGCTTGTGTGATTAAATTTGGTGGTTCATGGGATCAGTTTCTGCCACTAACGGAGTTTGCATACAATAACAACTACCAGTCCAGTATTCAGATGGCCCCGTATGAGGGTTTATATGGTAGGAGGTGTAGATCTCCGGTTGGTTGGTTTGAGCCTGGTGAGGCTAAGTTATTGGGCACAAATTTGATTTAGGATGCGTTGGAGAAAGTGAGGTTGATTCAGGAGCGACTTCGCACGACGCAGTCTAGACAGAAGAGCTATGCGGACCAGAAGGTCCGGGATGTGTCATTTATGGAAGGTGATAAGGTATTACTTAAGGTATCACCCATGAAGGGTGTTATGAGGTTTGGAAAGAGAGGAAAGCTGAGTCCACGATTTATTGGTCCTTTTGAGGTGCTTCATAAGGTTGGAGAGGTGGCTTATAGACTTGCTTTGCCACCCAGCTTGTCGAGTGTTCATCCGGTGTTTCATGTGTCGATGCTCAGGAAGTATGTTGGTGACCCGTCTCATGTATTAGACTTCAGCAGAGTTCAGCTCGAGGGTGATATGTCATACGAGGTTGAGCCAATAGCTATTTTAGCTCGTGAGGTCAGAAAGTTGAGATCCAAGGAGATTGCATAAGTGAAAGTACAGTGGAGAGGTCAGCCACTAGAGGAGGCTACTTGGGAGACCGAGCGGGAGATGCAGAGCAAATATCCTCACTTGTTTGATACTCCAGGTATGTTTCTAGACCCGTTCGAGGACGAACGTTTGTTTAAGAGGGGGAGAATGTAACGACCCGGTCTATCGTTATGTAGAACCTATATTATAATTACTGTTATTGACTTGTCATAAGTTGATTATACTGTTATTTATGTGTTAGAGTTGGTAGACTTGACATCGGAATGGTCGTAGTGAGAGTTTAGTCACTTAGTCTTTAAAAATAACCTTAGAGTTGAAAAAGTCAACTGAGAGTTGACTTATTGGTAAACAACCTCGAAACGCGGATTTTATGGCTCGAATAGTTTTGTTAGGTTATTTGGGACTTAGGAGTGTGTCCAGAATAATTTTGTGATGCCCGGTGTGGAATAAGGCTTGAATTGGCGAAAGTTAGTTTTTGGCGATTTTCGGTCGGCAGTGGAAAATAGGCTATCAGGGTCGGAATGGAATTCCGACAGTTGGAACAGGTTCGTAATGTCATTTTGGATATGTCTACAAAATTTCAGGTCAATCGGAGTTGTTTTGGATAGTTTCGGCATCGTTGGTGGATTTTAGAAATATCAAAGTTCTTAGGCTTGAATCCGATGTAAATTTGGTGTTTTGATGTTAGTTTGTTGGGGTCCCGAGGGGATCAGGATTGATTTTGGGTGATTAACGGACCAATTCATGGTTGAGACTTATGCTATTTTCTGGTGTTTCTGCATAACATTTTACCCTATGAGTTCGCGGAGAGGAGCCTGCGTTCGCATAGGGTATTTGGGGAGATGAGGAAATTTTGCACTGTGCGTTCGCGGGCCTGTGGGGGTGCATTCGCGGAGCTTGGGGCAGGTGCACTGTGCGTTCGCGGGTTGGGAGCCACGTTCGCATAGAAGGAATTAAGGGGCCCAGCTGGATACTATATGCGAACGCGGTCATTTTGATGCGTTCGCGAAGAGTAAATAATTAGGCAGTTATATTAAAAACCTTTCTGCGACCTAAACCCTTTTTACACCATTTTTGTACGGACAAAGAGCTCTTGAGGCAATTTTTGAAGAGGGAAATCAGTGGTATTCGTAGAGGTAAGTAATTTGGACCTTAAAACTCATTTATGGGTGATTATAGAATATAATCTCAGTATTAAATTCATGGAAATTAGTAGAAAAAAGTGGGTTTAGGGCTTGAGATTATGAGACCTTTAGGGGTCGATTTGAGGGGTCAAACAAACTCCGATTTTGGTGTTCCTTATATGTACGGACTCGTGAGGGGACGAATAACATTTTGGTATATAAACTTTCTGAGTTTTGGGACGCGGGCCCGGGGGTCGGGTTTTGACCGAATTCGGAGTTTTAAGCTAAATTCGATATTTTTCAATTGGAATTTATTCCTTGAGCATAATTTGATGATAAAAATCTGAACTTGGTAGATTTGGAGCATCCGAAAGTTTATTCGAAAGGCAAACACATTGCGAAGTAGTTTCGAGATAGTTTGAGGTAAGTAATGTCTTTAAATCCTGTCCTGAGGGTATGAAACCCCGGACTCTTCACCCTTTCACGGGTTTTGGAATGCAAAGGTTGAAACTTTGGAAATATCTTCCCTATTTAGGCGACTATTGAGTTGCTAAACCGACTTTAAGCCTATGCTTAATTGGTAATTATATATTATGATATGTTTTGGGATGTAAGCCATGTCTGGGGCCTAGTGCTGACTTGTTTACCCTTGGGGGTTGTGTTTACCATATTTTCCTCACTGATATGTTATGATTTTACACTCAGTCTTTTCGTGGTAAATTGTTTGTTACTCGGAGTATTTTGATACTACTTATTGAAAAATGAAACACTGTTTTGGGTTGAGAACCCGATATGTTTATGGCCTGAAGGGCAAATTGAGAGTGTCTGACTAAGTGAGGCTTTCAGGCCTATGTTGTGAGGATATGAGTGAGGCTTTCAGGCCTATGTTGTGAGGATATGAGGGAGGCTTTCAGGCTTATGTTGTGAGTGATTTATGCCATGATGTGGCTTGTTTTAGCGCTTGGGCTGTAGGATCCCCTTTGGAGTCTGTACATACCCCCAATGAGCGCAGGTACCTATTGAGTGATGATTATTGCCCGCGGGGTTGTTACTTAGTGATTGTAAGAATGCCTGATAAAGAAATTGGTACGAGAAATGATTATGGCCCGAGGGGCAGTTTTATGAAGACTTTTACTGAGTTTTCGAACTATGATTTACTTCGTTTTTAAACTGGTTTTTACTAAGAATTTTACTGAGATATACTGATATTACACTTGTTTCAAAGGATTTATGGAAACCGATTTTTGAATTCATGAATTTGATGAATACTATCTGGTGACTTGGTGTTTTACTGGTGTGAATATGTGTATATGTACTATGTGTTTTATAATTCTCAGACTGTGATTTATTTTCATTACTACTGAGTTGGCGTACTCATAAAGACTCCCTGTGCCTCTGTGCACAGATCCAGGTACCGATTTGGAGCAGTAGCCATTTCTGATTGTTTGCAGCAGCTTTACGGGATTTAGAGGTAGCTGTCCAGCGTCCACAACTTCTCCATTTCCCTTCCTTGATTAGTATTCGAAATTGATTCATAGATATTTATTACGACATTAGCAGAGTTAGATTTATTTATTTTTAGATGCTCATGATCATTGACTCCAGTCTTGGAAGGTTTTGTTTAGATTGTTAGATTATTATTGGGGCGTAAAGACTTAGTGAAATTAATTATTACTCTGTTTGCTGTTTATGATTGATTTTTGAAGTATTACAATAGAACGAATGCGTAATTAGGTGATGGTTGGATAGCTTAGTTCCACGATAGGTGCCGTCACGGCCTGTTAGGATTTGGGGTCGTGACAACTTTCTTGAATTTTGGAGTTCTCTTCTTTTTGGGATTGTAGGACTCCCCTAGCCTTTTCAGCATATCAGCCAAAGTTTCCTCAATAGATTAACCAGATTCATCTACTGCTTGTCGTAGGCTTTCCAGACCTGCTGCTGCTTCCCCCTAAAGCTTTGACTCCTTCCTTAACAATCACAGGAGCAGGGCCACAAATAGCCAGAGTGGCACCTTCCTTCCTAGATCCCCTTTCTGAACTCCCTTCTCCCTCTCTCTCAATGTTTATATTTTTTCCAATTTTTCTTCGCCTATGCGGTACCACTACATCCACTATCGACCCAATCAAGATAAACCTTTTTTAAGCCACTTCAATTGCAGACCCAACTTCAATATTTCCCTTTTCAGTGTCAGATAAACCTGGTGCTTCATCCTCATTTGCAGATTTGAAGGACTCACTAGAGGATTCATATTCTTGGACCTTGCTAGCTTGAAGTATCTCATTTAAAAATTTGGCACGAGAACCAGATGCAACTATTTCCCTGGCCAACACCTTTACTCTACGTTGTCTGGGGGCTAGAGTGGGGCTAGGTGTAACGGCTGGGACTGATTTGGGTGATGGGGTGGGTTCAGGAACTGGAGGGGTTTGGGGGGTCGAAGACCTATTTGGAGAATGTGAGCTGTGTATCGATGGAGAATTAGAACCAGTGTTGGTTGATGAAGATGAAGCACGGGGTGGTGAATAAGACATTGTTATGAAGATTTAGGGAGAGAAGAAAGATGATCACTTTGGTATGAGAGGAATGATGAACTTGGTTCGACGGTTATGCTTTTGAAGAGGGGAGGTAATGATGGCCTTTTAAAGACGTGGTTATTAATTGTACAACGGGAATAATTCTTGGTCAAGTGGAAGTCTAATCGCTGCAGGAGTGTCAGTGATTAGACAGTTATGACTCCCTAATATCTAGGCTAATTAAGGTTCGACGGACCCTTTGAAACGGGTTCATTTTGGGATAAGTACTAAGAATTTGAAATGAACCAAATATATATAGAGTCCTGCTCATGTGTGACTATAATTATTTCAATAAGTGTATGGTGATGAGCACATACCTTGTCAGTCAGATGAACCAGCAGTGATGAACCAGGTTCATCGTGTTATAGTCTTTAATTTGCCTCAATTTACAAAGATAGAAAAACATCATTAGCAACTAGGGAATCATATTAATACATGGCAAGAGAGTATGACAGTAAAGTCATGATACTGAGCAACGATTAGTCTGGTTAGTTACCTATTTTAGTGTTTCAAGATAATTTTATTTTTCATTTTTGTTTATCAATTAGGTGATCTTAATCATCCCTAATTCAAGCCTGTTTCTCTCAAAATGCTCCCTACTTAGTGACGTAGTAAAGATATCTGCAATTCGTTTGTTAGTAGCATAGAATTCGATTGGGATCATTCCTTTTTCATAGTTATCTATTAGGAAATGGTGTCTGGCATCTATGTGCTTGGTTCTCTTATGATGAACCGGGTTCTTTGTCATGCTAATTGCACTAGTGTTGTCACAGAAAATAGGAATGTATTCAACCTCTATACCAAAATCCATGAGTTGTTGCTTGATCCATAACAACTGAATACAACATGAGGCTGCAACCACATATTCAGCCTTAATAGTAGACAAGGCTATTGAATTTTGTTTCTTGGTGGCCCGATGCATAAGGCAAGAGCCCAAAAAGTGAGCCATGCCTGAGGTACTTTTCCTGTCAACCAAGAAACCTGCATAATCTGCATCAGCATATCCTACAAGGTCAAAATTACTACCTTTAGGATACCAAAGACATGAATCGGTAGTGCCCTTCAGATATCTCAGAATTCTCTTCACTGCAGTTAGATGGGACTCCTTTGGATTTGCTTAAAATCTAGCACACAGTCCTACGCTGAACACAATATCAGGTCTGCTGGAAGTGAGATATAATAAATACCCAATCATCCCTCTGGATAGCTTCCGATCAACGGATGAACCAGGTTCATCCACATCTAACTTTGTAGCTGTGGCTATCGGGGTGTCAATNGTTTTGCTTGATTTGCAAGCCTAAAAAGAAGTTTAGCTCACCCATCATACTCATCTCAAACTCACTCCCCATAAGTTTAGCAAATTCCTTACTCAATTTTTCAGAGGTTGCCCCAAATATAATATCATCTACATATATTTGCACAACAAGAAGATCCTACCTTTTTCCTTTAAGAACAAGGTACTGTCAATTTTACCTCGTTTGTATCCATGTTCTAGTAGGAATTTTAATAGCCGCTCGTACCATGATCTTGGCGCTTGTTTGAGTCCATACAAAGCCTTGTCAAGTTTGTATACATGGTCAGGTGACTCCTTGCTTTCAAAACCTGGAGGCGGTTTTACAAATACTTCTTCCTTTAGATAGCCATTGAGGAAAGCACTCTTTACATCCATCTGATAGAGAGTGAATTCCGTGTGAGTAGCAAATGCTATAAGAAGTCTGATTGCCTCCAATCTTGCCACAGGAGCAAAGGTCTCATCATAGTCAATTCCCTCTTCTTGACTATATACTTTGACAACCAGCCTGGCCTTGTTTCTTGTAACAGTTCCATCCTCATCGAGTTTGTTCCTGAAGACCCACTTTGTGCCAATTATTGATCTGTCTAGTGGTCTGGGTACCAAGTGCCATACTTGACTTCTTTCAAATTGATTCAGCTCTTCTTGCATGGAATTTACCCAGTTAGCATCCTGTAAGGCTTCACTAATGTTCTTTGGTTCGATCAAGGATAGAAAGACATCAAACACACACAGATTTTTTTGATTACAGGAGTCAAATCTGTTATGATGTTCTCAAGAGGGTGAATACTCTGATATCTGTGTGGTTTGAGCACCAATTGTTCACTTCTAGATGATCCCATGGTGTCTTGTTGTTGTGGAACAGGATCAGGGCCAAGGTCCAGAGTAATTTGCTGTTGAGTTCCCCCTGTCATGTTGCTTGGGGTAGTTGGACCTGGTCCATCTTCCATATTTGCTTCAATTTGTTCACTGCTTCCGACTAGTCCAAGCTCCTCATCGTCTAGTTCCTGTATCTCAGAAAGAGTGTTAGTTTCATCAAAGACAACATGCACACTCTCTTCTACACACATAGTTCTTTTATTATATATTTATAAGCTTTGCTATGTGATGAATATCCCAAGAATACTCCCTCATCACTTCTGGGATCGGATTTACCTAGGGAATCTTTACCATTGTTGTGCACAAAGCACTTGTATCCAAAAACCCTGAGGTGGGATGTGTTGGGCTTTCTCCCTTTAAGTAATTCATAAGGAGTTTTCTCTACCAGTGGTCTGGTCATGCATCTATTTATTATGTAGCATGCAGTGTTTATTGCTTCTGCCCAGAAGCTGTGGGGTAGTTTGCTAGAAAGAAGCATGGTTCTAGCCATATCTTCAAGAGTTCTGTTCTTTCTTTCAACAACCCCATTTTGCTGTGGGGTTCTAGGGGCAGAAAAGTTGTGATTTATACCATGTTCATCACAGAATTCAGCAAACTTTGCATTCTCAAATTCAGTACCATGATCAGATCTTATTGATGCTAGTTGATTTCCTAACTGTTTTTGAGTTTTTCTAATAAATGAAGTGAACATATCAAATGCTTCATCTTTAGATGTCAGAAATAAGGTCCAAGTAAACCTTTAGTAATCATCAACTAGTACCATTATATATTTCTTACCACCTCTGCTCAGAGTTCTCATAGGACCACATAAGTCCATATGAACCAGTTCCAACATCCTGGTGGTACTGACCATTTTCTTGCTTTTGAATGAGGATCTTACCTGCTTCCCCCTTGCACATGCCTCACATACTTTGTATTCCATGAACTTAATGTTCGGAAGCCCTACCACTAAGTCCTTAGAGACTAATTTGTTATTCTGATTTAGACTCGCGTGACCAAGTCGTTTGTGCCAAAGGAGGGGATCACTGTCCAACACACTTAAGCAAGTGAGTTCATTTTCAGACAACGTGGACAAGTCTATGACATAAATGTTATTCATTCTATTTCCCTGCAAAACAATCTTGTCAGTAAGCACGTTAATCACAAAATATTTTGTGAAAGTGAAAGCAACTAGATTACCTCTGTCACACAATTGTGACACACTGATCAAGATATATTTCAAGCCATCTATCAAGTACACATGTTCAATGGAACGTGTGTCATCCTTACCTACCTTACCAACCCCAATAATTTCACCTTTCTTTCCATTTCCAAAGGAGACATTTCCTCCTTTGAGGGTTTCAAGTGAAAGGAACTGTTCCTTGTTTCCTGTCATATGTTTTGAGCAGCCACTATCCAAATACCAAATTTGGCTGCTTTCTCTCACTTAAACCTACAAAAAGAAATCAGGGGTTAGTCTTAATAACCCAAACTAGTTTGGGTCCTTTTCTATGAGAGAAAGGATGAATTAAGATTTTTCTGGCTCAATTTGGTAACCAGTTTTTCTTTTTTAGCAAAACTATTATTTCTTCGACTGGCCTGCTCTTTTGTAGTACACTCAATTTTGTAATGACCAGTCTTACCACAATGGGTGCAAATTTTATTCTCAAGGAGAGTGAGATACTTGATTTTGGGATCCCACTTAAGCAATTGACTCCCAAAGCCAAGTCCTCTCCGGTTGCTACTATGATTTTCTTGAAGCCATGTCAAGGAATCAGAGGATTTATTCCATTTACAAGTTCGATCTAATTCATGTTTGACTTTACCAATTTGTTCATCCTTGGTATACATCTTATCTTTTAGTTTTCCCACATTTTCTTCTAACATGATATGAGAATGATCAACAATCATTTTACTAGATCCTAGCTTTAATTTTAAATTTTCAGATTTTAGCTCTAGAATCTTAGTTTCAAGTGGATGAACCTGGTTCATCAAGACAATGTTTTTCTTTTCAGATTCATTTACTCTGATTTCCAGGTTCATGCACTTTTCTTTTAGCATTGCACGCTCTTTAAAGAGTTGTTCTTTCTCTTTGGTTGTTTCTTCGGAATCATCCATGAAATCAAGTAGCAACTCAGAGAGTTTTTCTTTATATAGGAACTTTATTTTGTGTTTGAGACGAGATATATTTACCTCTGGTTCTTCATATGATTCCTCATCAGATTCGCCAATTTCCATGAGCGCATGTTCTTCATTCTCACCATCTTCTAATTCTTAATCTGAGCTTTCCCCCCAAGCGGCAACCATAGCTTTTGTTGTGGTTTTCTTGGGTTGGACCAGTTCCTTCTTTCAAATCTCTCCTTTTTCTATTCCACTTCCTACTAAGGACAATTCTTGATATGGTGGTCACTCTTTCCACACTTGTAGCATCCCTCGTTGGCTGGCCTTTCTGGAGCTTTAGCCTTGTTGTAGTTTCCACCTCTTGAGATGCCCTTTTTCCTTATGAGGAAGTTTCTAAATTCCTTAGTGATCATGGCCATCTCATCTTCCTCCAGATCTTCTCCCTTAGTGATTCTCAGTGCTATACACCTTTCCTTCTTTGGAGCATCCATTTTCATTGTCTGCCTTCTAAGTTTATAGGCAGTAAGGTTTCCAATTAGCTCGTCCAATCTGAGGGTTGCCATATTTTTGGATTCCTAGATAGCAGTGATTTTACTTTCCCAGGAAATTGGTAAGACCCTTGTCAGGATATTCCACCCTGTCCTCTTCAAGAATGACTCTACCAAGAGACTTGAGTTCATTTGTTAGAGTTGTGAACCTCGTGTACATCTCTTGGATTGTCTCTCCTTCTTTCATAGTGAAGTTTTCATACTGAGAGCATAGTGGAGTACCTCTTGATCTTTTTAGTTGAGGTGTTCCTTCATGGGATACTTGCAAGGTATCCCAAATTTCTTTGGCAATGGTGCAGCTTTGAATCCTACTATACTCGTCAGGACCTAGTCCACACACTAGCCACTTTTTGGCCTTAGCATTTTTCTCCCATTTCTTCAGATCCTCAGCACTGCAGTTAGCTCTAGTTTTTGGTACATCTACTCCTTCAGCAGTCTTCTTCATGGTGGCTAGAGGACCATCAGTGACTATGTCCCAAAGTTCATAGTCTTCTCCAATCAAGTGATCCTTCATCCTGTTCTTCCACCAGGAGTAATAATGGCCATTAAAGAGTGTTGGCCTTGCAGTTGATTGACCCTCCCAGTTTCCAGGTGGTGCACTCATTTTGANGGGGGGTGATTTGTGTGGTGTCCAATTTTCGAGTGCAGTCTCTATAGAAGAACCTGGTTCTTCTTGGTGTTCCAACTTCTACAGTTTGCGGAAAAGTAATTGCAAAATTTAAAGAACCCAACAATTTTACGTGAAAAACACCTGGCTCAAAAGGTGAGAAAACCACGACCTACTTCCCAGTAGGATTTTCCCAAACTCTTCACTACAACACTGAGCCAATCAACATTTACAAAATAAACTCTTTTGTAAACCTAATGACTAACTCTAATCCCTTTGTGGCAAACTAGCCTCTAGCTACTTTCGAAAAACTTCAAGTTGACTCTAACTTGAAGAGTGTGTACCTATTACAATTACTTCTAGATAAAGATGAAAGATACAATATGTAATCACCTACTAGAAACCACTAGACTCAAAAGACAACAGATGGAACTGGGTCTTCTAGCTGGTTCAAGTAGATTTTGTGTTGCACAAAGATTCTGCTTGCAAAATTGCTTTGGTAATTTTGCTTTCAGTTCTTGTTTCACTTCTGTGTTTGTGCGTCAATTCTTCAGCAGGAATGCTTCAATATTTTATAGAGTCTGTAGTTGAGATGTTGTTGTTCAATTCTAATGCAACTCTTCCTTGGTGGAAGAGCTTGTGTTTATCTCAACTTCCTTGATCTTGATTCTGTCCTACCTAAAATCAAAGTCCATCTCCTTATCAATTTGCAACCTTTTCGCTTAGGAGATAACCTCTTAGTTCACAGATAATATTTATCTCCTGTGCATGGACGCTTCTTGTGCCAATGGGTTGGTTTGACTATGTTTGCCGTGATGGACCTGGTTCAACTGGGTTGACATTTGTCAATCTTCAAAACCATGCAGTGACTTGACTCAACAACACGTAAGAGTGAATTTTGTAAATTGGAGATTTAACATAACAAAACAACTTCACATCTAATCATAAGAACCTAAGAGCCCTAAACGGTCAAATTTTTACAAATAAGCCCGAGCACGTACTCGTCACCTCGCGTACACGGGCTTCACATCCTTAAGGGTAGTTCCCCCACACAAAGTAAGGCAACATACTTACCTCAAAGAAGCTAGATCGTTAATCTAAAATGACATGCTCGAGTGAAATAGCCCCCCGACAAAATAACTTCAATTCATAAATAAAACTCATAGAAAACAATTCTGGATAATTACGCTTCAATCTTTAACAAGAACTATTAGTTAACCCAAAATTCGATCCCTAGGCTCGCACCTTGGAACCCGATAAAATTTATAAAACCCGAACACCCATTCCGATACGAGTTCAACCA
The DNA here is from genome assembly GCA_005239495.1 of Nicotiana undulata. Lineage (NCBI taxonomy): Eukaryota > Viridiplantae > Streptophyta > Magnoliopsida > Solanales > Solanaceae > Nicotiana > Nicotiana undulata. Next base: position 3,652 of record ML266159.1, on the reverse strand, counting down.
TACCAAAATTATCAATTTCTGACATCAATTCGTCCTTTAAATCATCATTTTACATTTTGAAAGATTTCTTCAAAATTCTCATTTTCCTAAACTCAAAACACTAATTATAAGATGAAAATATAGATGTGGGATCATGGAATATAATAATTCTAGGTGAAGAACATTTACCCCAATGATTGTCTTGAAAAACCCACGAAATATATCTCAAAACCGAGGTCTACAACTCACAATATGATGAAAATGGCCAAACCTTCGACTTATATGATTCTTCCCAGAACTTCCGCATTTGCAGACAAGGAAGCGCATCTGCGCTCTCGCATTTGCAAGAAAGCTTTCGCATCTACGAACTCAACTGGCCTGCCCAGTAGCCGCACCTGCACAAAAGTAAGTCGCACCTGGGACTCCACAGAAGCGCACAAGCATCCGTAGAAGCGGACATATTTGCATTTGTGAACGCTAGGCCGCAAAAGCAGCCATCGCACCTGCGTGCCCAAACTTCGCAGAAGTGAGCTCCCCCCAGGCCACAATTATAGCAGAAGTGACCAGGCTCACGCAGAAGCGGAACCACACCAGTGCTCCAAGATGTTGCAGTTTCGATGCACCAGCGCTCCAAGATGTCGCAGGTGTGACGCACCAGAACCAGACCTGATCACAAGCATGAAAATCATGAGAAACTCATCTTAAACATACCCGGGCCCCCCATGACCCCAGCCAAGCATACCAACTAGTCCCTTAACATAATGCATACCCACTAAAGGTCTCACATCACATCAAACAAAGTTGAAACCATGAATCGCACCGCGAATTGAACTTATGAACTTCCAACTTCCAAAACTCGTGCCGAAACATACCAAATCAACCCGGAATGACGCCAAGTTTTGCATGAAAGTCCCAAGTGACATAACAGAGCTAATCCAACTCATGAAATTGCATTTCAACCCCGATAATACCAAAGTCAACTCTCGGTCAAACCTCTCAACCTTCTGATGTCGCCCAAACTCACACCACTAATTTAAGTTGTGAGGCGGTCGAAGCAATAATAAAAACCCAACATGATTCGGGTTCGAATCCACAGGGAGCTTGATGTGGGATTAGGTATATACCTAGTGTGAGTGTACAACGTGCTCCTAGATTACACTTCCATATATTCATTTGTTATTTCTACTTTTACTTTTTACGCTATTGATTGTAATTGTAAAGCTAAGAGACAATGTTTTTGGTTTACATTGTTTTTCGAATAATAAAAGATCAAGGGTTGCGACTTCCGCCTAGATGGTTACCTAACAGATTTAGAGCTTTAGGGCATGTTTGGTTGATCAGGATATAATATAGAAAACACACATGATTACTCACTCTATACCTCTCGGTTGTTTGAGTAATTTTGTCCAATTTGGCTTTCTCAAGTCCAAATGGGTATTTCATGAAACAAGAGATAAATTCTCTAGTGGGGTCTTACTATCTCTAGGTTCGACCCTTTAATTGGGCTATCAATTTTTTGAGTTCATCCCAATTCCTAGTTAGCCATGTTTTCCAAGACTTAGTCTCACTTTCTCAAGTAGAGACTAAGTTAATTTGGCATGAATCAATATTTGCAACCGTTAATTCTTGAATTCAAGCATGAACTAGGCTAAATATAATATATCCAATCATAAATAAGCCCCAAATCAATCACCCATTAAGTACCCATACTAGGGTTGGACCACAACCCTAGATAAGGGTTTATCTACTCTTGGAAAACGAAGAAATTAATGAAGAAACTAAGATAAAATTCATAATACTTGATTAAGGAAAGAAAATCCAATATTTAAAAGCTGAACTAGTACAAAGTTACCCAAGACAGTAAATAAAAACGGCTCTAAGTGTTCAGGTGCACCAAACTTACCAAACTTAACCTAAATGAAAAAAAGATCTATTTATACCCAGCTGAAAATATCTGACACAATTGCCCCTACGAAGGTTGTCCGGCCGCACAATTCTTTGTGCGGTCCGCACTTTAAGACTGACTGGTCAGTTTTGCATTTTACGATCGCATAAAAGTGGGATGCGACCGCACTTCCTCTAATTGTGCGTACCGCATATATTTGAATGCGCCTGCACTCTTGCTCTTGGACTGGATCTGGGCTTCATTTTGCAGACCGCACAATATGAGTGTGGTCGCACTTTGGGCTTCTGTGGCCGCACAATAATATTGCGGTCCGCACAACTTCAGGCTCCCAAAAATTGGCTCTCTAAATCTCATTAACTGCGACCACACAATAATTATGCAGTCCGCAGTATGTGAAGAAATTCCATCAGTGCATCTTCAGAGTTAGCGGCCGCACACAGTAATGTGCGGTTCGCACTGTGGCCCTTTGTGCCTTGTTTTGGTCCTTGTCCAATTTTACTCCTTTTGAGTTGATTTTCACTTCTTTGGCTCATTTCCTAATATTCCTTCAAGAAAGTACATTTTATTAGTTCTCGAGAATACCTTTAAGCATCTTTGAGCTAAAACGCAAGTAAAAGAGAGCAAATAAGCAGTTAAAATCCCTACTTATCAACTCCCCTAAACTTAAGCTTTTTTGTCACGACCCGAAATCCCACCTTCAGGCCGTGACTGCGTCTAACGTTGAACCCGCTAGACAAGCCAACGTGTAACACAATACTAACATAATAATGTGGAATTTAAAAAGAATTAACTAGAAATAATTTATAATTTTTAATAACAAAAGTAGATAGATTTCGAGACTAAGTGGTTATAACAAAATACAACCCGTTGCAATAATCCCAGAACCTGGAGTCACTAACTCACGAACTATCTATAAGAGTGCTAAATACAAAGTCTGAAGAAAATAATACATGAACTGTCTCAGAAACTAGGAGATAAGCAAGACAGGATAGGAAAAATAGGGATAGAGGAGACGTCAAGGCCCACGAACGTCTGCGGGTCTACCTTAAGATCTCCGGGGTGGAATGAAGGATACTCCCTCTAACGGTGTCCACTGGGTCCGGCTGTGGGATCTGCACAACATAAAGAACTGCAGGTGTAGCATCAATACAACCGATCCCATGTACTGAGTAAGTGCCGAGCCTAACCTCGGCCGAAGTAGTGACGAGGCTAGACTTGACAACGATAATCTACCTGTACAGTTCTACAAGATATATCACAGACAAACGCATGAATAACCAGATAAGCATGGGATACGAGAGAAGTTAATGGGGGTGACAAGTGAGAGATAAGAACAATTACTTAACACATATGAGAGAGCAAAAGAGCAAATTAACAAGAATGCTAACGTAACAAGTATAAATACGAGCAATGTATGTAATGGCACGTCATCACTCTTCGTACTTTTACTCTCTTTCTCACAATGCGATGTATGATATAAGATAATATAAGTCATGGCACGGCATCACCCTTCGTGCTTTTACTCTCTTCCTCACAATGCAATGTATAATGTGAGGCAATATGAACCATGACACGGCATCAACCTTCGTGCTTTTAATCAATGTGAATCATGGCACAACATCAACCTTCGTGCTTTTGCTCTCTTCCTCACTATGCATTTTATGATGTAATCAATGTAAATGGTGGCACGACATCACCCTTCGAGCTTTACACTCTTCCTCACCATAAAAATGACAATATCAAATGGCAAGGAATGCATCATAGTGG
>MDKH01216234.1:0-26573 GCA_005239495.1 Nicotiana undulata | reverse complement strand
CTATAAGGCTCGGTATATATATATATATATATATATATATATATATATATATATAACTGCTCTGCCGTAGTAAGCTCGCTCATAGGCGCTCGGACATACTAGACTCTGTATCTCGACCAACTGGGCTCGCTCATAGGAGCTCGGCCACAGTAGAATCGGTATATAACTTACCATCTGATCAGAGGTTGCCCACTAGGGACCTGCCCATCGATTATAGCTCGATGGTAATGAAAATACTGTAATACTGTATATATAGATTCTCTGCTCTCTTGACTGGAAGAAGACAATAATCAATTGAATATGAAGTCCTGATAAAGAGAATATTGTAACTTACAAAACTAGAAAAAAATTTGTAACTTGCGAGATTAGCAAAATATACGTAAATTCCGGGATATGAATATTTCTTTATGCCTCGTTATCAAACTCGTGTAATTACGAAATTATGCCAAAATGAAAGAAGGACTTAGCCTTAAACATACCTGAATCGATTCACTTGACAATCATCTAACACACGTTAATTGCGATAAAACACGGAATAACTTGTATGAAGAGCTTGAAGCAATCACGTTACTTTCAAGAGGCAAAATTCCCTTTTCAACGAGGAGAGGTAAGTGCTTATTGCACTTATACTGCAAGCATTTATTGTTCTGAAGCTAACACTAGGAACACCAATTTCTTGAGCAGCCAAAACAACAATGTCATAATTCCATCAAATGTTATGCAAGTCACTTTTGAATTGAATAGCTTCTGTTCTTGAAGTGTTTTTGAACTAAGAAAAATGGTTCCTGCTTTAGGATTTAGGGACGTTTGGTTTTTTTGTTCAAATGAATGGAATAAGACCTGTAATAAGTCTTATTTGTTTAATGCTAATTAATCCTAGATAGCCACCTAGTCCTAGAATGACTAAGAGTATGTCTCTTAGTTTGTGGTTTTGTTCCACGTTTGGGGGGATTAACCTTATCTTATATTTTAATAATTAGCTAAGTAATGTCCCATTACCCGGTAATTAACTAATTACCCACATAATTAAGAATTATCTCAAATTACCTAAAAATACTACTCCTTTTTAATATACTTTATACATCATATTATCACAACCATATGGTACCTTGTATGGTACTAGCTAGTTCATAAAATGTCGGGTAGTATCGCTCGACCCGTACTTTATCCCAAATTGGCCACTTTCAACGGAACTCGTTTTCTTTAATTCGTGTACCATTTATCCTTCTTGACACTTACTTATCGCTTGTTATAACTAGAATATTTGTTCTAACCTCAAGATAATCTCATCCCCGAGTCTATGTCAATTAACTGAAGACGAAACTTTAACGTACGAGAAACGCGAGATATAACAAAGAGGAACCCCTGGATGGAGTAGAGCCTAGACTCCTAAGTCTGCCTCCCCTCCTACTCTGTGTCGGAGCAGAAGAAGGAGCCAGATCATCCACGTTAATGACTCTCTTAGACTGGTTTGAAGAAGACATATTTACAAAGACAAGAATTTTTGCAAACAAGGAATGAAGGTTGGAAGTTTTTCGTGAAAGTAAAGAAAGGAAAATGGGTATTTATACTCGAAGGCAACCATCAAAAAAATGGAAAAAACAATGATGTGAAAGTCATAATTGAAGTTGTCACTTCGTGATTGATGCAGCCGCAAAAAGCCCTAAAAGGCGCTAAACAATTGCAGAACCAATCCGAGAATTCCACGTGACAGAGGCATTAAATGGAAGTGACAAGCGACGCCTATATTCAGAGATGGATGCAATGTTACGAGTGAAGCAGCGGCAAAATATTCCCGCCATAAATAGTAAGTGGGGGGACTCTCTGTATTGGTAAAAAAGAGCTTCACGTGTAATAATTGTGATGACTCAGCAATCTATGTGGAACAATGAAAGCGTAACAACTGGACATGACTCTGTGAAGAGGTACGAGGCAAAGAGGCACGGAATAACATATCCACGGGGTAATCAACTACGGTAATCTCAACCTGATTGAGAAGATGAAGAGACACGGTCAGAATGAATCCAGGCAGATTCGGAGATCTTCAATTAATGAGCCAGATGTTACATAACCTTCATACAACAGTTACAGTTAATCATTGTAACGTTGCATTAATGCCATTATTAGTCATTAATGCTCAATTACTGAAAATGATAGACGTTATATAAAGAAATTCCCTATATAATGGAGTAAAATATAACTTGTAGGACACATGGGAACTATTATTGCAATACATTTACTTTTTCATGCATCTTACTGCTTTCCAATTACAAATTTCCTTGCAATTATTAGTTTATTCTTTGGTTATCCGAAACCCGTGTGCTTCTTAAAATAACTTTGGCAGAGAATCTAATTCTTTGGTTAAACAGGTACTCCATGAATTTGCTCAATTCGATTATTTTGTTCCTTCGCCTGTTTATGTAAGATTAGTAACAAAGATTGTAAATCTGAATTATTGGACATACCTAGTCTTGTTTCAAGAGACTCATTCAGAGTGCCTATACTTCCAGAGTTTGCTAATCCGGATTGGGGATTTTCCATAGTTTCGGTGTTCTTAGGAGGAGGCGTAGGTGATACAGCTGGTAGCCCCCTCATGAAAGCTTGTGAGGCTTCATTCACATAGTCACCAACCATTTGTTTACAGGGTCTTGTTCTCCTGTTTGTTCATTTCCATCGTGATCATTGTTTTGAGTCATATATCTCTCTGGGTATTGATCCCTTGAACCTCGTGGGGATCCCTGAGGTGATGGAACTGGAGTTCTAGTTGTCCGTTGGTTGTTGTTATTGGCGTTCGACATGATTCACAAAAAGGTTGTTTGAGAAAAAACAAAGATTATCAGATTCCTGCTAACAGAACCAATTTGTTTAACCAAAGAATTAGATTCTCTGCCAAAGCTATTTTAAGAAGTACTCGGGTTTATGATAACCAAGAGAATATGCTAATAATTTTAATAAGACTTGCAAACAGAAAGCAGCAAAGATGCGTAAAAGTAAGTATATTTCAATAGTGGTTCGAACGTGTCCTTACAAGTTATATTTTACTCCCTTTTATAGGGAATTTCTTAATATAACGTCTACTCTTTTCAGTGATTGAGCATTAATGACTAATAATGGCATTAATGTAACGTGATTAATCATAACTGTTGCGTGAAGATTATATAACGTTTTGCTCATTGATTGAAGATCTTCGAATCTGCCCTTTATTCTGCCTTGATTCATTCTGACCGTATCTCTTCATCTCCTCAATTAGATTGAGATTCCCGTATCTGATTAGCTCGTGGGTATGTCGTTCTGTTCCTCTTTGTCTCATACCTATTTGTAAAGTCTCGTCCAGTTGTCATGTTTTCATTGCTCCACATGGATTGCTTTGTCATCATAATTAGTACACGTGTGAAGCCTATTTTTACCAATACCCCCCCCCCCCCTCTCTCTATCTCTCTCTCTCTCTCACTCTTTCTATATGGGAAGCAAAAGAATAGCATGTCGAGCCAAATCCACAAAACGAGTCTCATACTTGGTGACAGTCATGCTGCCCTGCTGAAGATGCTAGAACTGACGGCAGCGCTCCTCTCGCGTAGTGATAGGCAGAAACTTCTCTAAGAAGAGATGTGAGAACTGATCCCAAGTAAGGGCTGATAACTAGGGATTTATACCTATTATTTACTCTCGTTTTCTTAGGTTTTGAGGAAAAATTGCATTAAGATACTCCTGAAATTTGATGCAAGGTGTTTAAATTGCAGGATTTGAGTTGAATTGAAGATAATAACTAAAGATAACTCAAACAGGAGAAAAACTTGCACTGCCCCAGAACCCAGTAGAAGCACTGAGAGCGCCACTATTCTGCTGCAGCAGAAGTCACTTCGTTGACTTCCGATGCAGCGGAATTCCATCTGTTGCCCCGGTTCAAACATCAGAGAGTGTGTTTTGGAGATCAATCTGAGCCGCAATCCATGCCAAAATTCTGCTACAACGCTTTCCTAGATGTTGCAGCATTCAACAATCCACTGGGAGCGGAATTCAAGGATCAAAGACTTGACAACTTAGGTTCTACACAATAGCGCGGTCAGCGGTGAAATTTCGATGTCGCGCTTTTAGGTTATGTTGTGGCATTTCAGTTTTCCGCTGGGAGCGAAATGCAGATTCAGAGAGTTTCCAATTCTAGAAACGATGCAGCACTTGTTATTCTGCTGCAGCGGAAGTCAGTCCGATGGAGCGCTTAGAATTCCACTCGGAGCAAAATCTCTATAGGGGCATTTTTGTCCAATATTTTCAGCCTTGTATAAATATAACTTTTTCTCATTTTTAGGGCATCAGACGTAGTGAGTTCGTGAATAGTGCTTTTATTCCGTTTTGAGTAATTTTAGCTTAGATTCTGTCATACTTCTTAGATTTATTCTTGTAATCAACATTTATGGGTTTAATTTCATCTTCTATCTTAATTTCTTGCTTGAAAATGAGTAGCTAGACCCTCAAACTAGGGTTGTGACCCAACCCTAGTGTGGGTAACTAATGGGTCTTTTATTTTAGGATAAATTTTTTATTAGGTGTATGACTTTTAGTCTATTTCATGCTTTATTGACTGAATTAGTGGTTGCAAATACTAATTCATGCCTTTTTTACTAGGGTTATTCTTGAGAGAGATGACCAAAGTCTAGGTAAATAGGCTAACAAGGTATTGGGGTGAAATCAAGATATTGATAGCCCCAATAAAAGGGTAGAAACTAGAGATAGTGATACCCGACTTGAGCCATTTCATTTGATTTTTTGAAACATCCAATTGGGCTTGAGAAAGACAATCGGGTAAAGTCACCCAAATTACCGAGAGGTATTGGGTGAGTAATTTAGTATGAGGTTATGTCATTTGCCCATAGTTCACAAGCTTATCCTAGATTTTAGACCCCATTCGTCACTCGCCTAGGAGTAATTTGCAACCCTAGTGCCTTTTATCACTTGATAAAAATCCAACAAAATATTGTAATTAGTTAGATAATAGTTCTTAATAGACTCAAACTTAGTATAGATACAAAAACATTTTTGTTGAGAAGAGAAATTAAGAACATGAAACACCACTAAGTCAAGTAGAAACTCGACTCCCATTGCACAACTCCCTATGGATATCGATCCCGACCCTGTCGGGTAAAAGCTGTTTCGACCTTGCCTTGCTACTTAATAGTGGTATAGGTGCGCGTAGATCACTTTTTGGCGTCGTTGTCGGGGAGTTAAGACGGCGTTGACTATCTATTTGAGTAGTGGTGTAGATTGTTTTTCTTTCCTTCATTTTGTTAACTTGTGTGTTTCAATCGATACAGGTACTTATGGTTGATCCTCTAGCAAATATTATACCGGGGGAGGAGGTAGATGATAACCGGGAAGATAAGTTGCATCAAACGCCTCCATCTCAAATATGGGGCCGACATGCCAATGTCAATGATAATATTCCAGACCCTCCCCCGCCTCCTCCAAGAGTTGCTCCTCGGGTGCTTCCGAACGAGGGGTATGCTAGTGTATTTGTCCCACCCAGAATCCAGGCGGGCAACTTTCAAATCACTAATGTCATGTTGACACTTCTGGAGAAACGAGGGTATTTCACGGGAGCTCCCTATCAAAATGCCTACAAGCACTTAAAAGGATTTGTAGACACATGTTGGGGGAGCAAGAAAACCAATGTATCGGAGGATGCCTTGAGGATCAGATTATTTCCTTTCTCTCTCTGAGGGAAGGCGCTGAATTGTCTTGAACGAGTCCCCATTAATTCTATCTCTACATGGGATGAATTGGCGGATAAGTTCATTGCCAAGTTTTTCACCCCCGGGCACATGGCGGCTTTGAGAGACGAGATATTAGCATTCAAGAAAGAACTGAATGAGCCCCTTCACGATATTTGGGAATGATACAAAACTATGGTCAATGCCCAAACAATGACATGACTGAGGCCATGATACAACAGACTTTCTACCGGGGCATTAATACTACAAACAAGTGTGTGGTCAACCAACTCGCTGGGGAAACTTTATGAAGCTATCTTACAATGAGGCATGTGACATCCTGGATGAAATGGCTGACACTTCATCAGCATGGCAGAGTCGGGCAAATGTTCCCCAGGGTGATCCAAGTGTGATAAATCTCCATAAAGAGATTCAGGACCATGGGCAGGCCATTACCGAGCTTACCACTACCATGAATCAACTTGCTAAGGCGCATCTTCAACAAATACAAGGGCCAAAGCAAGTGCATGCTATGAAGGGGGTAAATCTTTTGGTTAACAAGTGAAGGCCTCGTGGAAATCAAATGCAAAACAACAATGACCAATGCGAGCAAGGAATGAGTAGGTACAATCAAGAGGATTCCTATGATGAGAAAAATGAAGATGTGATGTATGCCAATAATTTTCAAGCGCAAAGGAACAATCAAGGGAATAACCAAAACTGAACAATCAAAGGCAAGGTAATTGGAACAAGAATAACAACTCTAGCAATTGGGGGAACAACAATCAACAATAGGGAGGCAACAACAATAATTGGAATGGGAACAACAATAGCAATTGGGGTGGAAATGGAAATCGGGGGTCGGGCTTTCAAAGGACCCCGATGTATCAACAACCCAACAATCCACCCCCGTATCAATCACAAGGTCAAAGTTCCTTAGGCAATAACATGGGCCGAATCGAGCAAATTTTTAAACAAATGATGGAACGGAATGCGGATTCGGATGCTCAAATTGCCTCCCACACTACCTCAATCCGCAATATTGAAGTCGAAATGGGACAAATCTCACAAGCCTTGAACACTCGCCCAAATGGGGCCCTACCTAGTGACACGGTGGTGAGCCCTAAGGGTGGGAACAACAACGAAAATACCGGACATGCAATGGCGGTGACCACAAGGAGTGGTCGAGGTGGTGAGGCTAGTTCTTCAAAGCAAAAGAGAGTTGTTGGTGATGCTGATGACTTGCAACATGATGAGGTTCCTATTGAGGTTGAAAATGTGGTTGAAGAGCCGATGAATAGTGAAGTGAGGATCGACATAAATAACAATGAGGAGGAAACACAAAATGACGTGAACCCGTCTAGGGAACACGTAATTGACATACCCGAACCGATTGTGCCAAAAGACAAGGCTCCATTTCCTAGGCCTCCTCCCTATCCTCAAAGACTAGCTAAGAAAAAGACGGAGAATCAGTTCAAGAAGTTCATAGATATGATGAAGAGTTTGTCCATCAACGTACCATTAGTTGAGGCTCTTGAACAAATGCCTGGGTATGCCAAGTTTATGAAAGACTTAGTCACAAAGAAGAGATCCATGGAGTGTGATACAATCAAGATGACCCACCAAGTGAGTGCAATTGTGCACTCAATGGCACCCAAACTAGAGGATCCCCGAGTATTCACGATTCCTTGCACTATTGGTAGTGAGGACTTTGCCAAGGCATTGTGCAACTTGGGTGCTAGTATCAATTTGATGCCTTATTCTGTCTTTAAAACCTTGGGAATTGGCCAACCTAGAGCAACTTCTATGCGACTTCAAATGGCAGATCGAACTATGAAGCGACCTTTAGGAATCATTGATGATGTTTTGGTGCGGGTCGACAAATTCATCTTGCCCGCAGATTTTGTGATATTGGATTATGAGGTCGATTATGAAGTGCTAATTATATTGGGAAGACCTTTCCTAGCTACGGTAAAGGCCTTGGAAGATGTGGAGGCCGATGAGCTCACTTTTCGAGTGGGCGATGAAAAGGTCATTTTCCACGTTTGCAAGTCAATGTGGCAACAAAATAGCACGGAGGTGTGCTCTTTTATGGATCTAGTCGCCGAGGTGATAATTGATGAGACAAGCTCAATGATCAACGTGGAGTACCCCATGGAAAAAGTTTTATTGAATCATGATGATGTTGTGGCGGATGTCTTGATTGAGTGTACCAATGCATTGCAAGGCATGGGTTCTTATTCTTATGGACCTCGAAAGCTATCTCTGGACTTGGAAAATCAGAAAACTCCTCCGACAAAGCCCTCAATCGAGGATCCACCAACCCTAAAGTTGAAGCCCCTTCAACCACACCTCATGTATGAATTTTTTGGTCCTTCTCGTACTTTACCTGTTATATTTTCTTCTTGGCTAACCCTATTGCAGGTAGATTCTACACTTGAAGTGCTCCAAAGGATAAAGAAGGCCATAGGTTGGAATCTAGCTGATATTCGGGGCATAAACCCCGCCTTCTGTATGCACAAAATAATTCTTGAAGATGGTGCAAAGCCCTCCGTAGAACACCAACTGAGGTTGAATGAGGCAATGCAGGAGGTGGTGAAAAAGGAGATAATCAAGTGGCTCGATGCTGGGGTCATCTACCCAATCTCTCATAGTGCTTGGACTCTCCAGTTCAATGTGTTCCTAAAATGGGTGGCATGACAGTGGTGCAGAATGACAAGAATGAGCTTATTCCCACTCAGACTGTGACTGGTTGGAGGGTTTGTATAGATTACCATAAATTGAACAAGGTGACCCAAAAGGATCACTTCCCTTTGCCATTTTTGGACCAGATGCTTGACATAGTTGCTGGGAGAGCTTTCTATTGTTTCTTGGACGGGTATTCTGTCTACAACCAAATTTTGATAGCTCCAGAAGATCAGGAAAAGACAACCTTCACTTGTCCATACGGGACATTTGCTTTTTCAAGGATGTCATTCGGTTTGTGCAATGCACCCGCCACATTCCAGCGGTGCAGGATGGCAATTTTCACTGATATGGTTGAAGATTTCTTGGAGGTGTTCATGGACGACTTCAGCATGGTCGGGGAATCATTTGAGGAGTGTTTGCAAAATCTTGATAAAGTTCTCGCCCGGTGTGAAGAAATCAACCTTGTATTGAATTGGGAAAAATGTCATTTCATGGTCGAGGAGGGCATAGTCCTCGGCCACAAAATCTCAAAAGATGGCATTGAATTGAATAAATTCAAGATCGCAGTTATCTCCAAGTTTCCTCCTCCAACTTCGGTGAAGGAAGTCCGTAGTTTCCTTGGGCATGCGGGATTTTACCGGAGATTTATTAAAGATTTTTCAAAAGTGGTAAATCCCCTATGCAAGCTATTGGAGAAATATGCCAAGTTCGAGTTCAATGAAGAATGTATGCAAGCCTTTGAGTTGTTGAAGCATAAGTCAACTACCACCCCAATAATCACTCGCCAAATTGGAGCTCTCCTTTAGAGCTCATGTGTGACTCAAGTGACGTGGCGGTGGGGGCGGTCTTGGGCCAATGGGTGAACAAATTTTTCACCCTACATATTACTCAAGCAAAACCATGAATTGCGCCCAAGTTAACTATACTGTCACAAAAAGGAGTTGTTGCCTATTGTATTTGCTATGGAAAACTTTAGGCCTTACCCATGGGCGCCAAGGTAATTGTGCACACCGATCATGCGGCGCTCCAGTACTTGATGACGAATAAAGATGCCAAAGCTAGGCTTTGAGGTGGCTCCTATTGCTCCAAGAGTTTGATCTAGAAATTATTGATAGAAAGGGGACCGAAAATCAAGTTGTCGATCATCTATCCTGGTTGGAGGAGAAAGGAAGGCATAATGATGGCCTTGCGATCAATGATGCCTTTCCGGATGAGTAGCTTCTCTCCATCTCTATGCATAACATGCCATGGTTTGCGGACATCGCCAACTTTCTTGTTATCGGTGTTGTCTCGTTTGAGCTCTCTTCTAACCAAAGGAAGAATCTTAGACAGTACAACTTGTATTATTATTGGGATGAGCCGTATTTGTTCAAAATATGCAATTATGGAGTCATTCAGTGGTGTGTCCCCGAAAAAGAACAAATGTCCATTCTTGATTCTTGTCACTCCTCGCCCTACGGTGGTCATCACGGTGGGGCAAGGACAGCTTCAAAGGTTCTGAGTTGCGGGTTATATTGGCCTACTTTATACAAGGATGCAAGTGAATTGGTGAAGATATGTGACGAATGTCAAAGAGCGGGCGGCATATCAAAGAAGGATGAAATGCCCCTCACAACGATCCTTGAGGTTGATATATTTGATGTGTGGGGCATTGACTTCATGGGCCCTTTGTCAGCTCGTGTGGTAATACCTACATTCTCGTGGCTATGGATTATGTTTCAAAATGGGTTGAGGCCGTGTCTTTTCCCAATAATGAATCCCGAAGTGTAGTTGCTTTTCTCAAGAAAAATATATTCTCATAGGAGGTAGGACAGATAATAGAATTTCGCCGGCGCACACGATTTGGGACCCCTCGGGCTATCATAAGTGATGGGGGATCTCATTTTTGTAATCGGACTTTTGATTCGTTGCTTTCCAAGTATGGGGTAAATCACAAACTGTCCACTCCCTACCATCCTCAAGCTAGTGGACAGGTTGAAGTTTCAAATCGGGAAATCAAGAACATTTTGTCCAAGACCGTGAATGCAAATAGGACCGATTGGTCTAAAATCTTGATGATGCACTTTGGGCGTATAGGACTGCCTTCAAAACCCCAATCGGTATGTCCTCATACCGGTTGGTGTATGGCAAAGCATGCCATCTACCAGTGGAGTTGGAGCACAAGGCACTTTGGGCTTTAAAGAAGTTGAACTTGGATTGGAACACTGTTGCAAATCTTCGTGTAGATCACCTTAATGAGCTTGATGAGTTTAGATTTCATGCCTATGCAAGCTCTTCTTTGTATAAGGAGAAAATGAAGTATTTGCATGAGAAGTATGCTAAGAGCCGAGAATTCAAAGTGGGAGACTTGGTGTTACTCTTTAACTCAAGGCTTCGTCTCTTTCCAGGCAAACTCAAATCAAAGTGGAGTGGTCCATTCGAGGTGGTGTTGGTTACACCTTTTGGTGCCCTTGATCTAAAGAACAAGAATGGTGAAATTTTTTGTGTGAATGGGCATCGGGTCAAACACTACTTGGGAAAATTTGAGGATATCCACGTGGTGGCTTTGTTGAAATTCACTTGATCATGGTAGCATGCGTCGTGCCGCGACGTTACATCAGGCGCTTCTTGAGAGGAAACCCAAGTGTTTTCTTTTCTTTCTTTTTGTTCTTCTTGTTAGAGTAGCTTTTTCTTGAACTAACCTGTTTATGAAGTTGTTGTAGGATTTGGTGGATGTAGTGCATGAACAAAATCTGGAAAAATTAGGCTAACTGATCAAAACCGCTGCAGCGGTCACTATCCCGCGGTCTTGAAACCGCTGCAGCGTAAATCTTCCATGGACGCGGTCTTGTTGAGCCTAAAGACAAGCTCTCTGAATCTCCATTCCGCTGCAGCGATTGGAAATCCGCTGACAGTGGTGGAATTCCGCTGTAGCGGCAAGATTTTGCTGACAACGGAGAAAGTCCATGCCCAGCTCTTCACAATGATTACAAGCGCGGTCACCGGTAAAATTCCGCTACCGCGCTAGGTAAGTCGGTGGGCCCCCAGTTTTTCACCTATAAATTTACAGGGTCCCCCTTCTTTTACCCTTTTCACCCATTTGCCTCTCATAGATAATTTTTACTATTCATAATACATGCACTGTACATCTGAGCTTCAAAACTTCTCACAACTTAACACCATCATCATCTAACAGTGGTATGTTCACCTTATTTGATTTTAGTTGAAGATTTTTTTAGTTTTTGTGTGTTTTTCTTAATTTCCTTTTTTAAATTGGAGTTATTGAAGCCCTAATGCTTGAACATAATTCACCAATGTGTTATAATCTGTGGGTAGTGATTTCTTGTTGCCTAAGGGGATTTAGGGTTCTTATTACATGTATTTCATGTTAAATTCTTGGAATTGGTAAAACCCTAGTGTAAATTACACTCTCAGTGCGCAAAATTGTTGAATTCCGCTACAACGGACCAAAAATCCACTGACAACGGAATCATCTGAAGCTTATAATTTTGAAGTGCAAATTTCCGCTGCAGCGGACCAAAATTCCACTAACAGCGGAACCACCTGAGGCCAATATTGTTGAACGAATGAATTTCGCTGCAACGGCCAAAAATCTGCTGACAGCGGTGGCCTTTCGCTGCAACGATCATTTTTCCATTGGGCGCGGTTTGAAAGTTCAGAGAAGGGGTAGTCTGAACCCCCAACTTTCGTTGCAGCGGCCAATTTTCCGCTGACAGCGGTGTCCCTTCCGCTGCAGCGATTACTTTTCCGCTGACAATGGAAGTCTTCATTGTGCAATGTTTTGTTCTCCGCATTACTTATGTCTGTTCTTTCATTGGGCACTAGTGTACCATGTTTTAACAACCTTCGTTGACTTGTATGCAGAAAATGGTTAGATCACGAGGTAGAGCAGACAAGCAACCCGGGAGGGGCGACTCTTCTAGGGGTCGGGGCAAGGGCATACAACAGGCAGCCCCCTAGGCCCGACAAAGGCTATTGGGAAGAAGAAAATACGAAAAAGGCCAACCCTTGGCCAATCTGAATCAAGTGAATATGTCCCCTCCCGGAAGGCTTCGGAGGGAAACAGTGGGGCAGCCTTGGCAGGGGCTTTGTCCCAACCCAGGAGGCTTGTGAACAAGCCTACTGGCTCAGAGTCTTCTGACAGTTTGGGTCTTTCTAGTGACTCCACACCACCTCAGGATACTGGTGCAGCAGATCAGTCCACCGCCTACCTCACAACCCAAATGTAAAGAAGCAATTTGAGGAAAGGTCGGGGTGAAGTTTCTTCACTAGCAAGGTCGAAGATGCAAATGAATATGTTGTGAAGGAGTTTTATGCAAATGTAGCCCACACAAAAAGGGGTACATATATTACCCAGGTTCAAAACTGGAAGATCTTGTACAGTGGTAGTCCATTCAACGACTATACTGGCTTTGCTAATGAATATGAGGCTCGCTACCAGGAGAAAGTAGCCTAGGGAGATTTGGCTCGTACTTGGTTGGCTTCTGTTATTGCTATCCCGGGGACTACTCCAGCTTGGTTGACTCCAGGATCCATTATTTACAGGAACACACTCAGCTTCGAGGCTAAAGGTTGGGTGACCTTTGTTTGCAGCTGGATAGACCCCGTCCTTCATGGCAGTGACATGCCCCTCTCACGGACTCTGATTGTGGGAGCGATTATGGATGGCATCCCGATCAATGTCAGGAATGTCATGGCCAGGGTGATTGACCGGATAATATAGAGGAATGAAGCCTCTTATCCCTTTCCCAACTTCCTCACTATGTACTTTAAGGACATGGAAGTTGAGGAAGGGACTTTGATGTTACAGTGAGGCCAAAATCAGCTTTCTCATGGTATAGTTTGAAAGGTCCGGACAACCCCAGGGCAAAAGGGAAAGCCACCACATCTACTGCCCCTAGTACTTCGACTGCTACTGAGCCCTCCGCTACTGCCGAGGGATCCACTGCTGCTAAGGGGCCCACTGTTGCTGCCATCCCGGAGTCTTCCTCGGGTCCTTCCATTGTCATTCCAATCCCAATGCCTATATCTTCTACCTACCCTCAGACTGCTTTGAGGGCGTCTCAGACACTAGCTGGTATCAACAACTGGCTGCAGGTAGCTTCTTCTAAGCTCACTGATCTTTCCACTACTGTTGCAGCTCAGTCAGCTCCAGCAAAGATTGCATTGCCTCCATTACTGGAGGAGACATTGAGGAGCCTGGTTGATAACCATAAGAAGATCATGGAGACCATGTACAAGCATGGGAAATACATTCATTCTTTGGGCAAGTTTGTGAGAAAAATGAAGAGGAGTCAGGACGACATGAAGAAGGTTCAGGTGGAGATGCAGAAGACCCAAGAGGATTTCAAGAAAGAGGCGCGAAGCTCACAGTGGCGGGGGACATCCCCCTTGATTTGTTGATAGGAGAGCATGCACCCACTGATCAGGCTGCATAGGTTCAAGAGCCGGAGCTTACCTCAGCCCCAGTTCGCAGAGGAGTCATCTCGCAGAGTGATGTCATGGAGATCCAGCTTGAGGATCCAGAGGCAGATACCTCCTCACAGCCACAGGATCCTGCTCCAGCCACTGCCACTGTGCCTTCTTTTACAGTTGATCTTGACCCCATGCAGACAGAGGCATCATAAGGAGTTTTCTTTTACTCTCTCTCACCCCTTTTCCCTTTTCTATATTTTTGGGCATTTAGCATTGTGGACAATGCTAATTCTTATTGGAGGGGGTGGCCTATATTTGGTGATTCAGACAATTTGACATATTTTGGGCTGTAATAACTTCTGATACTATTTTTCTTTTCCTTATTTGCATTTACGTACTTTAAGTTTGTTTCACTTTTGGTATGTATATATTCAGTTTCCTTTACTATGTATATATTTTTTCCCTCTTAATGTATATTCGTCTTAATCCCCTATTGTACATATTCATTTCTACTTTTCGTATTTTTACTTTATAACTTCTTTAGTTTTTCCATTTATAGTTTAGCTTCTTATTTCATTTAGTAGCTTCTTTTTGAATTTATAGCTTTCTCTTTACTTTTTGCGTTATCAATAAGCCCCTGGTTTTCTTAAGGCCACGGTTCTTTCCAGGGGTGGAAATTGTGCGCACCGGTTGTCTCTTCCCTACAATGGACGGTGTGACGACCTTCTTAAGGGATTGAGTCCATTTTTCATTTTGTTTTTGTTTTTCTTTGTTTTGGTAGTATTAAATAAATGTGACTCGAATAATCTTCACTTGGCACCAGCATACTTACCTATGACCTCATGGTTAGAGACAAGTTACAGACGAGTCTAGTTCTAAGTGTGACCCTTAGAATCTTGAGTTGACAAAAATTGTCGCCAAGTGGTGTCTATAGCGATATGTGAGTGTTCAATCTAAACTGAGGTTATTGTGGGCCCTCGACTCTATGATATTTAACGATCCTGAGGTTTGAGAGGTGAGGTTTGAATTTTATATCCCGAGTACCGTGCCTGAAAGTCTAGAACTTGCCCCAAGTGTTTTTCTAGGCGAAATCTTAAGTTAGCTCGACTTGTGAAATGATAATAGGCTTTCCTTGATTCCCTCTTGAAATTAAAGACTTCCACATCCTACCGTGACAAGATCCTTAGTCAACCCCTTTTGAGCCTAAGCCTATTTGTTCAAAAACCACATTATAAACCTTCATCCGTTCTCTAATGACCCTCTCTTGGCACCTATTCTTTCCTTGAGCACTCATGATGAATAATAGACAAAATCATAAGTTTGGGGGAGAGACGAGGAAATTCATAGTGATGAAAGGAATTGTCATAAAAGGAAAGGCCAATGAAAAGGTTGAAAATCAAAACAAGTCAAAAAGAAAAGCAAAGGGTAGAAAGGATTCAATAAAGCAAAGTTGAAAAGGCTTGGAATGATGAAAAATAAAGAAAAAGGGAGAAAAGTAAGCTTCAAGTAAAATAAAGAGCGACAATGAGTCTCTCTAAGTTACCCAAGGAAGAGAATATGACTCAAAGAGTCAAGAAAAACATGAGCCAAAATGTGAAAAATGGAGTGCTTAAGGAGAGATGTTCTATCGTAGTTCATCATGTCCAAATTTGATCCAAAAAGCCTTCATTACATCCCGTTAAAGCCCTATAG
The DNA here is from genome assembly GCA_005239495.1 of Nicotiana undulata. Lineage (NCBI taxonomy): Eukaryota > Viridiplantae > Streptophyta > Magnoliopsida > Solanales > Solanaceae > Nicotiana > Nicotiana undulata. Next base: position 11,073 of record MDKH01216234.1, on the reverse strand, counting down.
GATCTCAAGTTGAGTGAGCTTACATTAGTGGTGATTTACATGAGGGGCAAGACTATGGTACTTAAAGCCGGACTTGTGGCATTCTTTTGAGAGTGAAGAGAGCACCTCTTGATAATCTGAGAGTACATTCTATATGATGAGATGAGCCCATGCAGAGTAGAGAAGAAAGAGTTTGGGATCCACAGTGATTTAGGTGAAAGAGAGAAGCTCTTTGACGAATTGAGTCAGCTCTTGAAGCTTTGGTGTCACATTAGATCTAGTGAACTTAGAAAGTCATTGCATAATTTTTTCAATAATGCATTTGTGTTGAGGGTAATTGTTAGTCTCAATTGAAGCTTTTACTTTTTCTTTTGTTTACGAAGGTGGGAGTTATCTTGTTTGCTTGAGGACAAGCAAAGACTTAAGTTTGGGGGAGTTGATAACTAGGGATCTGTACCTATTATTTACTCTCGTTTTCTTAGTTTTTGAGGCAAAATTGCATTAAGATACTCCCGAAATTAGATACAAGGTGTTTAAATTGCAGGATTTGAGTTGAATTGAAGATATTGACTAAAGATAACTCAAACTGGAGAAAAACTTGCACTTCTCCAGAACCCAGTAGAAGCGCTGAGAGCGCCACCATTCCGCTGTAGATGAAGTCACTTCGCTGACTTCCGCTGCCCCGGTTCCAACTTCAGAGAGTGTGTTTTGGAGATCAATCTGAGCCTCTGTCCATGCCAAAATTCTGCTGCAGCACTTTCCTGGCCGCTGTAGTGTTCAACAATCCGCTGGGAGCGGAATTCAAGGATCAAAGACTTGCCAACTTGGGTTCTGCACATTAGCGCGGTCAGCGGTGAAATTTTGTTGTCGCGCTTTTAGGTTATGTTGTGGCATTTCAGTTTTCCGCTGGGAGCGGAATGCAGATTCAGAGAGTTTCCAATTCCAGAAACGACGCAGCGGTTGTTATTCTACTGCAGCGGAAGTCAGTCCGATGGAGCGCTTAGAATCCACTCGGAGCAAAATCTCTGTAGGGGCAATTTTGTCCAGTATTTTCAGCCTTGTATAAATATAACTTTTTCTCTTTTTTAGGGCATCAGACGTAGTGAGCTCGTGAATAGTGCTTTTATTCCGTTTTGAGTAATTTTAGCTTAGATTCTACCATACTTCTTATATTTTATTCTTGTAATCAACATTTATGGGTTTAATTTCATCTTCTATCTTAATTTCTTACTTGAAAATGAGTAGCTAGACCCTCAAGCTAGGGTTGTGACCCAACCCTAGTGTGGGTAACTAATGGGTCTTCTATTTTAGGATGAATTTGTGATTGAGTGTATGACTTTTAGTCTATTTCATGTTTTATTGACTGAATTAGTGGTTGTAAACACTAATTCATGCCTTTTTGACTAGGGTTATTCTTGAGAGAGATGACCCAAGTCTAGGTAAATAGGATAACGAAGTATTGTGGTGAAATCAAGAGATTGATAGCCCAAATAAAAAAGGTAGAAACTAAAGATAGTGATACCCGACTTGAGCCATTTCATTTGATTTGTTGAAACACCCAATTGGGCTGGAGAAAGCCAATTCGGGAAAAGTCACCCAAATTACTGAGAGGTACTGGGTGAGTAATTTAGTATGAGGTTATGTCATTTACTCATAATTCACAAGCTTATCCTAGATTTTAGACCTCATTCGTCACTCGCCTAGGAGTAAGTTGCAACCCTAGTGCCTTTAATCACTTGATTAAAATCCAACAAAATATTATAGTTAGTTAGATAATAGTTCTTTTTAGACTCAGACTTAGTATAGATACAAAAACATTTTTGTTGAGAAGAGCAATTAAGAACATGAAACACCACTAAGTCAAGTAGAAACTCGACTCCCATTGCACAACTCCCTGTGGATATCGATCCTGACCCTGTTGGGTAAAAGCTGCTTCGACCTTGCCTTGCTACTTAATAGTGGTATAGGTGGGCATAGATCAAGGGCAGGTGACCCAGCCGGTCTAGTCAATAAATAATCCCTCCACCATTTCTTGGCGGAACCAGTCATCTGAAAAGTAGCAAAGTCGACCCCATTGGTCTCCAAAATACCCTTGTTCCGAAGAACGTCATGACAACTATCGAGATACTCCTGGGGATCCTCTGAAGTAGCACCACTAAAATGTACTGGGAAAATCTTGATGAACCTATCCAATCTCCACAGAGCCTCGGAGGACATAGTTGCCCCATCAATGGGCGGTGCTGCTGCAACGGCTGAACTACCCCAACTGGATGGTCTGCTAGAGTCTGAAAATGCGGAGCCATCTGCTCCGGAGTGTGAGTGGCAGGAGTTTGGGCTCCTCCTCCAACCTGAGATACAGTTGGTGCCATAGAGAATGCGCCAATATGGGCCACACTCTCCATAAGGCCCACTAGTCGGACCAAAGCATCCTGGAGAATTGAGGTGGCAACGAACCCCTTGGGGACCTGAGCTGGTCCGGCGGGAATAGCCTGAGTTGGAGCCTCCTCATTGAACTCAACCTGAGGCTCCACGGCTGGGGATGTTTCTCGGGCTCTGGGCTGAGCCTACCCCTACCTCGGCCTCTGGCACGACTTCGGCCTCTGCCCCTCGTAGGAGCTGCTGCTGGAGGATCCGGTTGCTGAACGTCGGAAGAAGTGGTACGTGTTCTCGCCATCTGCGAGAGGATAAGAATAGAAGAGTTCAATCAATATTGAGGCAACAAGAATCGCATGACAGAGTTAAATAAAAGTGAATTTTGTTCCTAGACTTCATAGCCTATGGGAGATAAGTACAGACGTCTCTGTACCGATTCCCCAGACTCTACCAAGCTTGTTCGCAAATTGTGAGACCTAAGCAACCTAGTTCTTTGATACCAACTTGTCACGACCCATAAATTTCCACCAACGGGACCGTGATGGCACCTAACATCACACTCGCTAGGCAAGCCAATGTTAGAGATTCATTAACCATTTTCTTTTACAAATTAATTAGATACAAGTAAAACCAGTTAAAAACAAGTGATTACAACTGCGAAAAATAGCTAAGTACTATTTTATTTATGAATTATTGCCAGAAGTGTTACAACTACCACCGAGAAACTGGTGTCACAATCCACGAACGTACTATGGGTCACTACAAACATTGATCTGAAAGAAAATACATCTGTTTGAAACAAAAGATAACATAATTGTAGAAATGGAGAAGGGGACGCCAGGGCCTGCGAACGCCAACAGAACTACCTTGGGTCTCCTAGATTATATGCCTGCAACCGACCTCTCGATCAGCCACTACCAGCTCCAAAATATGCACGGAAGGTGCAGAGTGCAGTCTCAGTACAACCGACCCCATGTACTGGTAAGTGCCGAGCCTAACCTCAACGAAGGTGTGACGAGGCTACGGCGGGACGCTCACAATATATATATATATATATATATATATATATATATATATCAGAAAAAAGAGAACAAAATATTAAGAGGTAAAGTGCAGAAGAAAATATTGAATCTCAGTGCCTCATCTGTATCTAGTTATAACCAATATTTAAATGAAATATGAAACCATCGAATAATTTACATAGTCAAAGAATAAGAGTAAACAAATACATTGATGCAACGCGCATCCCGATCCTACCAATTCTCCCTTATTCCTCCGTACAATTATATTAAAGATAAATCGTATATGTATATGTTGCGGAACGCAACCCGATCCCACCATATCAATAATATTAGTATCAACACAATAATTCATCCTTATTACTCTGTTTCAATCCACCTTATTCCTCCTGTTGCGGCGTGCAACCCGATCCCACCAGACAATCCCATTTCACCTTTATTCCTCCTTAGTATATCACCATTATTCCTGTTGCGGCGTGCAACCCGATCCCACTAGACAATCACATTTCACCCTTATTCCTCCTCAGTATATCACCCTTATTCCTCCTGTTGCGGCATGCAACCCGATCCCACCATATCAGTACCATTCACACAATAAGAACAAGAATTACACAATTTAGATCAAAACCCTCACCAATATTTAAGCCTCAAACCAAAGCAAACAGAAAGCTATACAATTATGAAACTTTACTCAATTGATACTACAAAGCGAGACCAACCAAAGTATACCATGAAACACCGACGAACCAACTTAAACCGATAATGTAATATAATGAAACAATGGAATAATTAATACTTTCAATAAAGCAAATAGCATCTAGTGAGAAGCAATTCAACATGGAAGCACAAATAAGCATGTAGCAATTAAGGCAGGAAGACAATACATCAGGAACGGGGAAGGGAACAGGGTAAACAGGCAATTTGGCGACGCATAGGTACTCGTCACCTCACCTATATGCCACACACATGAATCTTCACATAGAAAATAAGTCGGAGATCCCTAATCCCTCAAGTCGAAGTTACACCAAACACTTACTTCAATCCAACGACCAACTTAACGCTCAATTACCATTTTTCCTCTAGTTTTCACCTCTAAACCACTTGTATCTAGTCAATATTAACTTAATAACATCAATTATCGCTAAAGAAACCAATTCCAATACATAATTATAAGTTTCCCAATATTTTCCCAAAAAAGTCAAAAATCGACCCCGGGCCTGCTTGGTCAAAACCCGAAATTCGGATCAAAACCCGATTACCCATTCACCCCCGAGCCCGAATATACAATTGGTTTTGAAATACGACCTCAATTTGAGGTCTAAATCCCCAAATTTCGAAATCCCAAAATTTCTACCCAAAAATTCCTAATTCCACCATGAAAATCCTAGATTCTAGGTTGAAATCTTGTTAAAAGAAGTGAAAGATTGAAAGGATTGAGTTATGAATCATTTACCTTTGATCTGGGGAAGAATCGGCCTTTAGAAAATCGCCTCTTGAAGTTTGGGTTTTGAAAAATGGGAGAATGAAGCCAAAATCCCGTCTAAGTCCTTTTTACCCAGCTGCGGATGTCGCACTTGCGACCTGAGCTTTGCAAATGCGAAGCTTGAAAATGCGAAGGAGCAATCGCAATTGCGATGACCTTCACAATCCTGTTGCCTTCGCAAATGCGAGGAAAGTGTCGCATTTGTGACCACTGGACCTCACAAATGCGAGAACTGCTGGCCCGGTCTTCAGATCGCAATTGTGATGAAAGCCTCGCAATTGTGGACCCTGTTATGTTCACATTTGCGATGCCTGATCTCGCAATTGCGAGATCAGAGACCTGCAACAAACTCAGTTACACCAGCAAAGTTTCTAAGTTCCAAATCACTCTGTAGCCTACCCGAAACTTACCCGAGCCCTCGAGGCTCCAAACCAAACATGCATGCAAGTCTAATAACATCATACAAACTTGCTCGTGCGATCAAATCGCCAAAATAACACCTAGAACTACGAATTTAGAACCAAAACTCATGAATTTCTCAAAAACATTTAAAAATTACTATCTTCTCAACCGGACGTCTGAATCACGTCAAATCAACTCTGATTTCTACCAAATTTCACAGACATGACTTAAATATTTTATTAAACCTGTAATGGGGCCCGGAACCAAAATACGGGCATGATACCAATGAGATTAAACATTAATCAATTTATTTAATTCCTTAAAATTTCAGTTTTACAATTTTCATCAAAAATTTATTTCTCGAGCTAGGGACCTCAGAATTTGATTTCGGGCACACGCCCATGTCCCATATTTTATGACGGACCCACCGGGACCTTCGGAACATGGGTTCGGGTTTGTTTACTCAAAATATTGATCAAAGTCAACTAAAATCAACTTTTAAAGGCTAAAATTATTATTTTTCTCAAATTTCCACATAAATGTTTTTCGAAAACGTGCCCGGGCTGTGCACACAAATCGAGGAGAAATAAAATGAGGTTTTGAAGGCCTCAGTATTGGGTTCTAAAATGCAAGATGACCCTCTGGGTCATCAAATCAGGATTGAATAGGTATTTCTAATGCCGACGGCTCGAGAAGGAGGATCTTCGGAAAGGGTTGAAGTTAGTAGCAATCTATCGGTTCAAGTTCTACGGAGATAGATATTGATTTAAGGCAACAACTGGGCAGCAAAGGATGAGGAAGGACATGTGGGAAGTGTCAGGCGATGGTTAAATTTCTAGAAGGCCAGGTGTAAGAAGCAAAAGTCGAGTAGTTGCTTAAAGGAGTGAGCTTGACCAAAGTGGGAGAGTGGAAGAGTAGCATATGGGTTCAGTGGTAGGATAACTACACATCTTGAGGAAAGGCTTAGAGTGATTTGGGAATTTTAGTAGACAGTTATTGGGTCCACAGGGTTAATTTGAAATATTGGTTGTTATACGACGGGAGATTGGATGCAACATAAAGGAGTTGCTTGATAGATGCAATATAACTTTGAATCGAAAGATATTGTCGCACATTTAGTTGATGTCCATAAGGAGTGAACGAACTGGTTCAGTTGGTGAATGAGCACGGGCTCATGATGGGTTATTGATGTCGTAGTGATTGTACCCCGTGCAACGACGTTGGAAGATGTCGGCATATAATTTCCACATGTGGGTGATCATGCCCAACTATGTCTTATAAAAAGACTACACGAAGGTTGCAAATATAATCTGAGTATTTCGCCCAGAGTCGAATCCCACAGGGAATTAACCTATCAATTATCGTTGTTAGACTCACTCGATTCTTCGTAATCAACTTCCCAAAGATTATGAATAACAGTTGTTGGTGTTTTACGAACTAAGACTGAATGAAAATAATTAAACTAGAAGATAACTATTGCTAGGTTGTAAACAAATGTGAGAAGGATCTAAGGTTATGGTTTTCCCTGTTGATGGAATCACTTCTTGTATATTTCATATGGTTTGACATAAACGTATCTATCAATCATAAGCATTATTGTTACCGTAAATCTCTCCCAAGTAATTACGATAATTTACTAAGCTCACTCTCCCGAGTTACGCTAGCTAGCTTTTAGTATAGCTCACTTTAGATTGCACCTAAGGTATCGTTATCCCTAATCCAACCTTTACACCCTCGGTTATGGATCCCTCCTATACTTTGGGAGTGGTGGTGTTCAACATCTACTTAAATGTGCACTCTCTCCTGAGTAGATACACACTAAATAGGCACAACTGATTGAGGGCCCTTCAATCAATTACAACATAAACTTAGTTGAACAAATAGAGATTAAAACCAAGCAAACTATATTAATATAACAAGATGTTCATCCTCATCAGGGTTCACCAAAACCTTAGACTAAATAAGTTAGCTACTCATAATTGTACTGAAAATAATCATAAAAGAATTCATCGACAATGACAAAAATACAAGGAAGAGAGATGAGATTTGATGCCCAATTGCCCTCCTTGCCTCTTGCCTTTGCTTTTCTTGAAAAAGACTCTAAACTTTGATAATCCTCTCTTTTGGGCGAGTTGAACCTTATATAGGTTAAGTGGAATTGTCCCAAGCTTCCAATTTTAACCCTAAAAATAACTCGTGCGAACTGGACTAGCACGCCCGCGCTAGTCGGCGCGCTACTGGGCGCGCTAATGGCTAAACATTCTACCTCGAATCGCTGGGCTAGCACAGTCCCGCTAGTGAGTGCGCTAAGACCGCGCTAATGGGGTTTCATTTTGTCTATGGCATCTGGACTAGCACGGCCGCGCAAGTGGACTCGTAATCTGCCTCGGCCATTTTCCTCTTCTTTTCACACGCTAAAAACTCCAAGGGGCCTTTCTCCTTCAATTTGGCTCGAAACACCATCCTAGGTCCTCATAAGCGCACTTTGCTCCTGCAACATAAAATCAGCAATTAGAGCCATTTTAACATCATTTAACATTCCTAAGACAGTGAAGCATCATTAAGTTGGAGTATAAATATACACTAACTACGTGAATTTAGCCTATTATCAACACCCCACACTTAAATCATTGCTAGTCCTCGAGCATTCCACTATACTCTACAAAAGTCCTTTCATCAAGCATTTCCCTAATGTGCCACACCAAGAACATATTACAAGAGTTATACCTAGCAATGTAACATCCATGCCTCAAGGGTCGACTCTCACATGCCATTCAATATTCTTACTTCCTCAAAGTACTCTATACAGAGGTCAAGACTTACCTTTCCTTCATGAATCAAGTGCCCCCGCATCACACACATGAGAGTAGTTCCACAAGAATAATATTAAGAACAAATAGGAACTCAAAATAGAAAGAATTCACTCACTCTCGGAAAGAACATTCATATGCCACAAAGATGCACCATAGGCTTGTCCGTAGTGTAATACTCTACTAATCGATTACATTCAATCTAAGATAAATTAGGTCTTCATTTGGTTGTAATGTAGGCTCGGGGACGGGTATGATATATTTAGATACAGTGACTAACCTCCCTAAGAACTTTTAATAAAATTACTTTAACTTTCAGACCATTCTTATGCTCGGCCAGAATTTCCACCACACTTATCTTTAGATTGCCCCAAAACTCCCTTAGGTGCAATTTTATCAAGTCACCACTCATCAAGGACTGCATTTATTCATTGTCCTTATTCTCTTCTCTCTTTTTTTTCTTTTTTTTTCTAAGTGGTGTTTAAACTTTGCACCTTTCTTTCTACTTCTTTGATTCAACTTGAAAACCAAACCACCACCCCACACTTTTACTTTTACATATTCTCTAACAATTCAAGTGCTCATGGGAGGAAAAAGGGTTCAAACAGACGAGTTATTCAAACAATTGGGTCAGGTTTGTAATGTGGTTGTCAAAGAAACAGGCTTATAAGCTCAAAGGGATTAAGTATGACAGATTACAATCAGGTGGGTATATTTTATATCTGGCTTAGCAAAGAAATGCCTATATCACTTCTAAGACTGAACGAACTACTATTTCGCGTTGCACACACACAGGGCAAGTTCTAGGCATAGAATGTGGACATAGAATACAATGTGACACCTCACACACATATGGCACATGACTCACTCCAGATTAGCTTATCAAGACACTCTCATCGAGCATTCAAGTCAGTTACAACATACAAATTTAAGGCATTCTACAAGAATCAACAAATGAGCCTAAGCGTCACACTCTAGGGTCGTTTGTGTTCGGGTGTAACAACGCTAAGGGATGCTTCTCTTATTTCAGCTCATCGCCCAACAACACCTACAACTAAAAATAACAAAAAAACTAACTATATCTGGTTCAAGAAAAACCCTTGAAAAAGAACTGCGGTCAAAAGAAAAACCAAGGGGGAGTCGCTACACTACCTAAAAAGAAAATAAAAAAAATCTTTTTGGTGTTTTCTTTGGACTAACTTCCCTCAATAAAACTGCCTAAGAAGTCCGTCATCAGGAAGAGTCCACTATAATTATTTTCTTTTTTTATGTGGTCGACTTAGACCCTCAAGAACCCCATCGAAATGGATCCATCGTCGGGCCAAGACGACTTAATTAATTACACTACTATTTACAATCACAAACACAAAGGCAAAAACAAACTAAAAAGAAAATAATGAAAAACAACTACAATTATGCTAACTCACAAGAAAAATAAAGAAAACAGCTACCAATTTTGTTCTACATATATACATGTACAAGGGATCCTTCCCCCACCCCACACTTAATATGAGGACATGTCCCCATGGCAATACAAATAAACAGAGAGGTAAGGGGACTTCCCTGAAAGCTCAATCCTGGTCGGAGACAGTCCCTGGGTCCAGGTGACAAGCACGACCTAGGGCACGCAGCCAACCCATAATCTTCTTTTCTGATTTCACTTGTTGGGCAGCCATTGCGTCAACTCTCGACCCCAAGTCAGTCACTGAGGTCCGCAGCCCAGCCATCTCCTGCTCCAAATGGTCCATGCGCTGTCTCCGACCGGCCCTCGGTCTGCTCCTAAGTGGGATGCGCCTCCTCCACATGATCATGATCATCCTCCTCATTTTGTTGCTCATCCTCCTCATCCTCCTCATCAGACTCATGCTCCTCCTTCTCATCAAGATCTTCCATCGCATCATTTCCAGTAGTCACCCTTTTAGCTCTGAAGTCGTACGCCGTTGGCACTCTACTATCCACCGCTATATTTCCTGACACCCCAGCTGCAAGGCACAAACGAGTGACCAGAGATGGGAAGAAGAAGCCATACTTCTGAATTTTACTGCGGACGAACATCTGCTCGTGCATGAGCCTAGCCACGTCAAAGTTGCGGCCCTCCATGAAGCACCATATCAAACACCCACGAGGGATGTTCACCTCTTAGGTATTGTGGGAGGGGATTAGGCGGTTGTTGATCAGGTGGAGCCAACACTTGGCTTCAAAAGTGAGGGTCGAGGAGTGAAATTTGTTCATGTACTTGTACCACCTCATTGCTGTGCCCGGGACAAAAATTGTTGGGAAGAACGTTTCCCACTGGGTATAGCGTCGGCCATATGCCTCATATCCGTCCTCGTACATATCCACGGGGGGTGGCAGTCGGTAAATTGTCTGAATGGCCTCCACTGAGGCGTTCACTTGCTTCCTCCTCACTGTGACCACATGTTTTTTGTGCTCCAGACAATTGGCGTAGAATTCCCTCACAATCATTGCATTAGCCTCATCAGTCTCCTCAAAGAACACATCCAAACACCTCTGTTGCATCTCATCATACATCTTTTGTCAGTTGCGCCGGAGTGATTCCGTATCTATGCCATGTTCTGGTATAGCCGACTTCAATTCCTTCGCCGTAAACCGGTCCTGGGCCTTAACATATACAAATTTGTTGTTGTTGAAAGGCCTAGTGTCAGGGGCTCCTCTTGCTCGTTTGCCGGAGGAGGAACCTGCTGTTACAACCCATATTCACATATGTTGGCTCATGCCATAAGTTAATCGACATATACATGAGAAGAGATTATCTTTTATATGATAAGAAGTTAATCCTATTGATCTTAAATGATACAAGAGTGTATAAGAGTGATTAACACGTATTAGAAGTTAAACGAATCAACGAGGTTGTAACTCGTATTTTTGGATAAACCTAGGGGTGCTTGATACTCTCAAGAGTTCGTGTTTAAGTTATTTGAATCATATAATATCCGTATCATAGTCTTGGATTCAAACAAGTTATGAAACAAAAGTCGACAAGAGT